>JANRGV010000048.1:10846797-10863969 GCA_024734035.1 Alethe castanea | reverse complement strand
CACAGCAACACCCACACCCTGCCCTGTACAGCAACACCCACACCCTGATCTGTGCCACAGCAACACCCACACCCTGCCCTGTACAGCAACACCCACACCCCGCCCTGTACCACAGCAACACCCACACCCTGCCCTGTACAGCAACACCCACACCCTGATCTGTGCCACAGCAACACCCACACCCTGCATTGTACAGCAACACCCACACCCCGCCCTGTACCACAGCAACACCCTCAAGTCCTATCACAAGCCCCATCGAGGAAAAGTAACACTGATATCGAGTCTGTCTCACACAAGTTGTACCAAGCCATGATTCGTGGCCTCTTCTGGACCAAAGGATTCATCCTGGGCGTGTGTATTTAAGAGTTCCCCTGCAATGAGGGCAATTTGAGTGCAAAAGAAAACATTTCTTTAAGGATGCACTGATCTTTCTGAAGTTTGCAGTATAACTCATCCCCATTTCTGGGCAGGACAGGGAGATCTCCTCTGTGTCTGAGTGCCAAATAAAGGCTGTGATCACTGCCCTCTAAAGGGACACCTCTCATTAAGAAACCTTTTTTTAACTGCCTTTGAATTCCAGTACAGCAGCTCCCAGGCACCTGAACACAAGGTTCTCCATGCAGAATCATTTCAGCATTCCTTCCCAGAGCTCTAACTCACAGATCTATTTCCCCACTCCCACACACACCCCTGATGATGTGCATGAGCTGCACGTAACTCCTTTGGCACAAACAGGTATTTATGTTTGCCTCCTCCATCTGGGCCACGTGCAAACACCCTGCACATGCCCAGGAGAGCTGCAGGAGTGTTTTGTTCTCTACTCCTGGCTCTATTCATGCAGTAATGAGAATCACAGAGTAAAGCAGATCTCCTGGGGCCTCTTGAGCACATAGAGGAAAAATTTTCTTTCACAGAGCTTAATATCAAAGACCAGAGAATAGTGCGCCATGCCTGGCTGCCAGCTAGGGGTTAAAGCCTCAGATTTGATGCTGAAGATCTTTTTGTGTGAAGATCTGGGCTAACACTAAGTTCTGACTTCATCACAGTGAAGTTGGGGATGGCCCAGGCACAATTTATCCCAATCCCTCCTACTTCCCAGGGTAGGCACAGCTCCCCCCTCCCTCAGGGCTGGACACCAGCAAAAAGCTGTCAGGCAGGTGAGATTCCTGTTCTTTTGCAGGTGTTTTTCTTTTGTGAACCACAAAAACCAAGTGAGTGACAAGGAGTAGGTGATACAGAAAAGCTTAAATAAGTAATGCCAACAAATACTTCATATCAGCCAATATGCTGAGTGACAGCAGCCCTTTCACAGATCCTGATGTCTTAATTACAGCTTCTCTGTGCCAGTAGCATTCAAACTTCCTCTCAGCCATGCCCAGGAGCCAGCATTGAAGCACCAAAGGAAATTTGCTGTGAAAAATCTACAAGAAACCACACGAGGGTCAGCACAGACACAGGAATGCAGCCGTGGAAGACACAGAGCCAGAATTCCAAGTCCATGAGCACCCCACTCAGTGAAGCCTTCCCCAGACTACAGGGCATTATTCAGGAAAAATGACTCTTATTTGCTGTATAAAGAGACTGCAGTTGTGTTCATTACCCGGGCTGGCATCTCTGTTCAGCCGTGGCACATTAAATGCAAATAAAAGAGAAGGAGTTAAGTTGCATTTAAGCACACATTGTAGGAAGCTTGTGCTGCTGAGGGGCTCACAGAGGCACTTCCCAGCAAGGGAGCCAGAGCTCCCTGACAGCTCTCCGTGCAAATTGCTAAGTGCTTCTGCAAGGCTCACAGGGCTTTTCCTCCTTTCCCTTTGTTTTTGGAGCTAAGAACAAAAGGCATGTGAGTAACTATTTCTCACATCAGCAAACACACCACAGAGCCAGTGCTGTCCACTGTTGTTTATGTTTTCTTATTTACAGCTGAAAAATCAAACAAGAACATTAGCTATTAGCGGTAGCCCTTTACAACATGCTGAACAAAGCTATTTTACAACATTTCTAGCAGCAGAGGAACAAGAGATTTTAAGAACCAATTACCTGAAAGGCAGCAAAATAATGCCCAGAGGTGGGAGCTGTGGTGCAGTAGACCTGGAGGAAGAGGGTCTGAGATATAGATGAATCTCTCCCACAATGGCAAAAAAAATTATAAAGAGTTGGGGCACCCATAATGAGTGACTGTGACCCCAGTGATCCTCAGCACCTCTAACAGCAAGGCAAAAACTCTGGGCAGCCTGAGGCACTTCCAGCCTTTGCTGCTTTCCATCCCAGGTCTTATTAAGGCTGGGGAGTATTTTAGGCTGATAATGATGGGGGCAGAAGCTGGACACTAAAGGTGTTCCTAATGTGGCAGCTATAGTGTTGCTAGTCATTCAGGAGGACATCCTGCATTAATGGCTCCAAACTAACAGAGAGAGGGTAAGATTGGATATTGGGAAGAAACTGTTCCCTCTGAGGGTGGGCAGGCCCTGGCACAGAGAGAAGCTGTGGCTGCCCCTGGATCATGGGAGTGTCCAAGGCCAGGCTGTGCAGCAGGATTCAAAAACAAAACAGACTTTCAAGTACTTCTGCATCTTTCCTCTGTAGCCTGTGCTCATTCTATCCTGCAGTTATTTTTAATTATAATTAGTTCCAAAAAATAATTTCTGAGACACTTCTCGGCTGCCCGCTGCCACCATTCCCCAGCTGTGCCTTGCTGAGCAGCAGCAGCAGCAGCAGCTGGTCCTGGAGCAGCCCTGCCTGGCTCTCTGCAGGGCCACACACCCACCACCCCCGTGCTGGCCAGCCTTCTTTCAAACACCATTGTTCAAAAGAAACCTTGGCTCTGCAGCAAACCTCGCTGAGGCACAGAGGCAGCAGAGGCAAAGGGCGCACGTTATTCCTCGTTCTTTCATTTGTGGTTCAAGGATCTGCGAACTTGTCAGAAGCCTTTTCCCTGCCCTCTCCTCCCGCCAGCTCTTTGATCAGCAGCCCATACCCCCGTGCTGATATGGAGCTGATCCGAGCTGGCATCCCCAGGGCCAGCAGGGCTGGAGCAGCGTGCTGCTTCAAAGCCACCCTGGCACATGGCAGCTCCCCACGCTCCAGAGGAGAGCCCACCACGTCCCAGTGCAGCAGGAAGGGAAAAGCTGCCACTGCCAGCAGGGCAGCCAGCCCAGGAGCAAACCTGCCCTGCCACGGGCACAGGGACAGCGTGGCCAAGGCTCCTGCTTGCCCCTCCAGGGCTCTGCCTGAGACCAAAGAGAGAGCTGACATTAAAATTTTAAATATCCAGACTTTTCGATTCAGTAGCACCACCCTCCACTATTGGATTTAGGCTTTTCAGCTCTGAGGAAATAAGAATACTGTGGTACTCCATAATGTTTTTTAATATTAATTTCCCAAATTATTATGGAATCAGGAAGATTTGCTTTCAAATGCTAATTTTTTTTTCCATTTATTTTTCTGAAAGCACAAACCTCTGAGCTGGCTGGCTCTGACTGTTCGAAGGCTTTGTTTTAAAATTAAACTTCCCATCATAGAAATTTCAATAGCTACAATATTTCCATGGCTTAGGTGAGCCAAGAGCAAAGATGACCTCAAAGACCTGTAGCAACCCAGCTAAGCTGAGCTTTGCTTTGTGCAACCAAAGAGACAAGAAATAGCCTGGAACTAAACTCAGGGAATGGAAAGCAGGATGGTTGTGTCTGGCAGTGCTAAAAAATGCAAAGGCACCAGGAGGGCACCTCCTGCATAACTCATCTGCCTTGAAGCAGCAGCTCAGCAAGAGGAGCCACACAGAGCTGGGGCCAAAAGTGAAGCCAGCTCACTGAAGAAGCCAAAAAAAAGGCAGGTTGAGCAAAAAAAGAAAGTATTTGCATAGTCTCAAGTATCCCAATATATTTTCCTATTTTACCTAATAACAAGGGGATAATCTGGAAGGGTGACCAAGGTCCTTTCTACATGGCAGCTCTCCCAGCACACAATTCACACATCCAGCAATATTCTCAGATTTAATTTTTCCCTCAGGCTGTTTAATCCCTTACAGAGGCACCTGTAGGTTCTAGGATGACATCTGCTCTACCCAAAGGAAGATGGTGGAAAACTAAAATTGCACCAGCTGCTCTAGAGGGGGTGGTCCATGGGTGGGAGCTGAGTCCCAGCTGTGGGGAACTGGGCTCAGCTTTGCTGCAGGTTGTGTGAGTGTGCAGCCTTCACCAAAACATTTCATTTTTCTTTATCCCATCCACTATCTGTAAAGGGTAGATAATCACATTTACCTATCATGGTTTTTGTGAGCTTAAAGACACAGAAGCAGTGAGGAAATCTTGTTCAGGCATTCAGAGATATCTTAGAGCCACAGATTCTACTAAACAGTTTTTTAAAAGCCAAGCTGTGCTGAGACCTCTCATCAGCAAAAAGTCTGGGCTCAGCAATGACCAACCCCAGCTCCCAGACACACAAGGACAGTGATCTGTGTTTAAGAAATGCTGAGAGCATTTTTCAGTGAGCTTCCAAAAAAACCCAGAGTGTTTGGAGTCATTTTAGTGATGCTTACTCAAAGACACATAACTTAAAAAACAAGCTGTACAAGGCCCATAAGCCACACTTCTTTTCTTGCTACTCTCACAAAATTAACTCAGAAAGCCTCATCTCTGCTTGCCCCTGGCACAGTCCCTCCAGATCTATTTTACTGCCCAGTAAAGTACAGCAAAGCCTTTTTTTACTGGCTTTGCAGTCAGCGGACACCCAGAATAAACAAGCACCGTTTTATTTATGTTTTTAATACCGGCCAGTAACTCCAAGGAGCTGAGTGGTACTGCAGGGAAATCCCACAGAAAATCTATTTTTTCTCCAGGGGCTGATAGAACCTTTTCCTCTCAAGAACCCCCTGCAACCCTGACACAGAGCAGGCTGCAGCACGAGCTGGCCCAGCAGCAGTGTCAATACATTGGTAATCACCAATGTATTCTGGCCCCATTTCCTGTAAGATGAGCACCAGAGGGGGATTTGGGGGTTCCCTTACCTTGTGCACCCCGTCCTGCTGTCAGGCAGAGGGACAGGAATGCATTTATTAGCTGTGCATGTCACACAGATAATAAATAAGTAAATAATAAATAAGCAAATGTGGATCCTAGCACTGACAACTTGGCAGCTTACACCAGCACATAGAGCCTGGCATGGGAAAAAAGAAATAATTTCTATTTAAAAAGAAATAAGTTCTCTACTACTGTTGGTTCAGTAGAAATACATTGTACAGAACCCATAATTACAAGTATGGGGCCATCATCAGTCAATTTGTTTCCTTTTTTCCTCCTTCCCAGTGGAGCTTTAAAGGAGGGCATATTTCTCTAAAGAACCCAGTGCATTTCAGTGACACTTGCCCCATTACATGAAATAAAGCACACCCCCTCACTTCCTACAGCTCTGCATGGAGCCCAAAGCCTGCACTACAGTCAATTCACAGATCAGGGATCACTCCTAATGGAGACAGCATGACAAAATTCATTTAATATTCTCCTTGGATTCAAAATAATAATATTGTCAACTAAATAAAAGTCAAGCATTCATTTGTATGTAAAGCAGTTGGTTATATCAGGCCTATTTATGTCTGCTCTGCCTTCCAGCTACAAAGATTTATGACTGAACACCCAAGGGACCTTTATATATCTATCCAAATTCATGCATTTTTTTCATTAACCTGTGTACTGGCATCTTGTACAACTTGGCGTGAAACAATAATATAATTTTTTTTTTCCTTTATATTTAGGCACAGGAAGAAAAGGTTCCTGCCAATAACAGCCATAGTGAATAAACTCTCCCTGGGCTGGTTTGTCACACATAAATGCAGGTATGTATTTAAATGTACTCAGGTATTATGGACACAAGTGTCTGTACACACATAGAGGGGATTTTGCTCCCCCTCTGCCTGTTCTTTTCCATCTCCCATTTCAATTCTAGCCCAGTCTTCCCACCTTCTTGCAATGCCAGGCTTGTTCTTTCACTATCTCCCTGGTGACAGGACAGAAACAGCTGCAATAAATTACTCAGTGTGCCTTTTTTTTTTTCCTCCATTAAATGTATTTTTAAAAGTGGAAGTTTGAAAGACAGGAGTTTGTTTGTATAGAGGCAGAACAACCACCTTTATAACCCCTGGAAAATTACTGCTGGATGAAGGAGGTGAAAATCGGGAGGACACAGAACAAAACCCAGCTGATGTTCAGACTAATGAAACCAAAGTTTCTTAGCTTGACCATTTGGGCGTTTTTCCTTTTTTTTTTTTTTTTTTTTTTTTTGGTCAGACTGAACTACAGAATTTCCTTTAAGTGCAGCTTTCCAGGTACACTGGAAACAGTGGTTTTCATGACTAAATGGATGGAAGAGTTGCAGAACATGATGTCAACTTGCTAAGAACCTCATCCCAGAGTTACACACACAATTATTGTCTCTACAAAAAAAATCAAAGGTGATTCATCAATTACTGTCTTTTTACCCTACCTATTTTTCTATTATTTTGTACTTTTAAAGTGTTATATGTATTAACTAAACAGAATTTACAGCACACACATTGATTTTTCATTAATCTTGCTTTAGCTGAGTCTGAAAAAAGTCAAACTATTTTCTTCTGCCACAAGTCAAGCACATGCAATCATTTGCAGCACAACTGAGCTCTTTGTAGCACACTTGCTGGCCACCAGTAGCCCAAACCCATAGCAAAAGAGGACTTTAATATTTGCTATCCAACAAGGCCAGGTTGGACAGGGCCCTGAGCAGCCTAGTCTGGTGAATGGATCCCTGCTCATGGCAAAGGGGTTGGAACAAGATGATATTTAAGGTCCCTTCAAACCCAAACCATTTTATGATGTGTGGCTGTATCCATAGAAAACACTGGAGATGCACATTAAAAACCAGACACATAAGCACTGTCATCTCTGGGCACCCTTTCAAGGGAGAAGAACATTTTGTGTGGAAAATAAAAGGAAGTATTCAAAGGCAGGGATTACAAGGAGGGGCCTGGCTTTCTCTTGGGCAGTTCTTGCAATGCAGAGCCAGGCTCACACACACACACACACACACACACACGGGGAAATGGGTTCACCCAGCCCCATGGCCACCCCTGGGTGTGGGACAAGCCCACAGTGATGCTCTGCACCTCCCATGCTATCACAACAAACCTCCTCCTCCCCTCACCAACCACTTGGAACTTTCCAGATAAAAGGCCATTAATGTAAGTTAATGCATAATTAAACTCAAGATTTGCACACACAAGCACCTCAGCATATCTGACACTAATACCTAAATATTTTTAAATGGCCAGAGACAAATGTGACCAAGACAACACAAAAACCTGCTGTTCTTGAAGCTCCCCAAAGTTCCCTGGTTCATCCCCAGTGCCATGGGACAGCCTGGGACACAGCTGTGCCACCACAGACAGGAGATGCCATGCCTTGGGGACAGAGAGCAGCACCAGGGGCTGGGGTCAGAGTGAACATTCCCTCAGTGACCTCCCCAGCACTGCATGTGCAGCCAGGCACTGTGCTGGGCTTGACTGGGATAGGGGCTGTTTTCTTCACACAGCTCTGTGGGCCTGGTTTGGTTAACACAGGTGTCACTGTCTGATTAGGAACGGCAAATAATGCAGTAACACACACGGCTTCTTCAAAGCAGCAAGAAGAAGCAATTTATTGAAAAGCCATTGCACTTATATAGGATAGATTGTGCAAAACAAAATAGAAAAGGCTCATTGGTCCAAGAAGGCAACACCTTTTTGAAAACATGCTTTGTGCAAAACATCACAAGACACTCACACGGCTCTGTGATTAACAACAGGTGTTCATTTATGTTATTTACTCTTCCCTCTCTTGTTTATCTCTGAGAAAAGTCCCCAGCTTGGGAAAGATCTGAGCTGGAGCTGAGAAAGCCAACAGCCTGGGAAAAATCCGAGTTGGATTTTTCCACGAGCCTTCAGCAGTGTCCACACACAGGGATGTTTTAGGCACTGCTGAGCAGGACTTGTGCAGACAAGGCTTTGTGCCCCTCATCCCACCCCACCAGTGAGGAGGATCAGGGTGCACAAGTTAGAAGGGGATCCCTTGGGACCAAAAGGACATCCCATAGCATATGGCATCGCTCAGCATGTAAAGGTGGGGAGAAGAAGGAAAGGAGAACTCTTGCAATGATGGTATTTGTCTTGCCAAGTCAACATTACACGTAGCAGAGCTGTGCTGCCCTGGCTGTGGCTGAACACCTGCCCGTTCATGGAAGGTGGGGTGGGGAATGGGAATTCATTCCATGTTGGCTTTCTGTGTGTGCACAGCTTTTGCCTTCCCTGTTATGCTGCCTTATCTCAGCCCACGAGGTTTTTTCACTTTTGCCCTCCCAATTCTTCTCCCCCTCATCCCACCAGAAGGAAGCAGGAAAAGAGCTGAGGGGGAGCTGAGCTTCTGACTGGGGTTTGATCACAATAGTGATTTAATAGTGAGTGAGGCTGAAAAAGAATTTCATCAGCCAAACACTCTTCCTTTTTTTTTTTTAAAGTTACAATTTTCCTGCCCATTGGTTTCCTGGTGTGCAGTGTGCTGCCCCTGGTGAAGCTTACATTGAGCCCTGTAATGGTCCCTCACCAAGCCCAGCAGGGAGGGGTCTGAGAGGGCACCAGAGCTCCCTCAATGCCCCAGCAGTGACTTTCCAGGCTGAGGAAATCAGGGAGGCTGCAGGTGCCAACCATCCCTGCCACACTGACAGGTCCCACAGCAGTCGGTGCAGTGATTATCCTGCCCTGCAGAGAGCTGCAAGCATGCCTTCAGAATGGCACAGGTGGATATTAAATGCTCTGTCTTGCACTCCTACTGTTCCACACCATCATTAGGACGAATGGGGGACTGGGAGAAAGTCAGGGAAGGTTGTGTCTTTTCGCTCCCCTGTGTGCTGAAGATTAATTTAGAACACATTAATTACATTTGGATGTGCCTGAAAGCCAGCAGAGTAGTGAGCAAGAGTCCTGGAGGTAATTGAGTACTGCAACAAGAAAGTTATTTTGGCAGGATTTTCTTTGCAGAGTGGGGCAAAGCAGGAGGTGGGAAAGGGGGCAGAGCTCAGAGCATCCCTCCTGCACACTGCAGCACCAGCAGCTCACTGGGATTCAGCTGCTGCAGCAGGGGAAACACCCAGCCCAGGGCAGTGATCTGCCTCCTGGGGGGCTGGCAGCAGTGATCTGAGGACAGCCAAGGTGCTCGAGTATAAGAGTGTCCTTCTTGGTGCTCACATCCCTACCCAAACACACATCCCTCATGCAACTGCTCTCCTTATCCCTCCTCTCCTTCAAAGAATTCTGACATCAAGAAATCCTGGTGAAAAGCTTTCCCAAAGCCAGAAGAGGCTAAAACTGGGACTAGGTCAGTCTGTGTCCCATTTTCAAGCACTTCACCTTCCCACTCACATTTATCCATCTCCCCCATCCCTTCCCACATGCACCCAGCCCTCAAATACCTGTCTTGGAGCAGAGACATTTGACAGGGGAATGATCTAGATTTTGTATGTATATCACCCGGGTTTTTTTCCTCTCACACCTCCAGGAGTCATCTCACACACCTGGGGCATTTTAAAAATAAATAAGTAAGTAAATAAAATAAAATAAAAAGTCTCTGTTCTCACCACATCCAGAGCATCAACAAAACTGGAGTTTCAGACCTGAGGAAATGCCCTTTGCACCACTGCACCAGCTCCAGAAGTGGGGTGGAAACTTGGGGTTGAGGTATTTTGTGTAAGTGTTCCAAAGTGGGGAGCATTTTGGAGGAAATAAAAATTTCCTTCACCCTACCCAGCACGTGAGGGATCTGCTCTTCAGGCAGAAACATCTTGTGTTCAGCCTCTACTTAGTCCCTCCCCGAGCCGCTCCAGTTTTCCCAAAATTCTCTTAAATTTTGTACAAAAGAAAAAGTGCAAACTCTCTCCCCCATTTTTTGACCTACATTCATTTATCAAATTGTGGCTAAAAATAGAGCAAACTATGCAGAAATGTTTTTAATTTTTTTTTCACTTTCTCTCTGTTACCATCTATTTTAAGGCTGCTCTAGCACTTTTCAAAATACAACAAACGAGGGGGATGTGGTGGGTGGAAGGGAACATTGCCATCCTGTCAGTGGGGCCACAGATGCTCCTCCAGATCTGAGACAGAACCCAGAAAGAACTGAATGAACAGAGCTTCTGCTCATACCCCTGAGCTGGTTCGTGGTGAGCACCTGCAGTTTGGAAGGGCTTTGGGTTAGGAGGTGGCTCTGCTCCATTCCAGGTTCAGCTTGGGCAGATCCAGCCCTACCCCAGGGGCAGAACAAGTCTGTGGCCACCTTGGAGCTCACTGATGGAGACCCTGGGCAAGCAGCAGTTCTCTTTGCTGTCTTAGAGCACAGAGACCCTGTGGCCAGTGATGGGAGGCAGGAATGTCACAGTGCAAAGCTGCCCTCAGCCCCAAAACCTTCCTAACACTGCACAGCCTGCCCACCTCCTGAGCTCACCTTGGTGAAACCTTTCCCAGCATGGAAAGGAATGTAAACAGCTTTTCCCCCCACACTTAGTGAACTTAGAGATGAAGCCTTTGGGAGCATTTGTCTGAATTGTAGGTGAAGGAGGAACCTTTCCTGCCCAGCTGCTGGAGGCCAACCCACAGCACATTTGCAACCTGGGAATGACACAGCCTGCCTACCATTTTCTGACTGCAGAAACTTCTTTTATTTCCACACAGGAAATCTGTATTATAGGAAAAGCAGAAACAGGAGGATTGCCACCTGCCCTTGCCCAGGGAAGCAAAACCAGTGAGTATTCAGCCAAAGGCTGGAGAGAAGCATTGAAAAAGTGGGTTAAAAACAAGTATTTTGCATGAAAATAATTACAGGCAGATGTACTTGTGAGCAAAACAGCTGCTGAGCTGAGGCAGAGGAGCTCTGGCTAGTCCATTACTGTTCTCCCAGCTCCTCTCCCTCCTCACTTGTGCAGTTGTTTTTGCAGCTGGTGGCAGGGCACAGAGGAGGATATCACCTGCAGCAGGGCCTGGAGGAGCAGTGAAGGCTGGAATGATCCCACTGTGTGTGCAGCAGAGTGCTGAGTGTTCTGTTATCACAGCTGTGCAGAGGGGACTTTTAACCCTTCCCTTTTATTTCAGTCTCCTGGCCACTACCCCAGCTCTCCATCTTCCCCAAGAGCTGTGGGCTGGTGCAGAGGCAAGAGGGAACCTGCCAGCCTGTGGGAAGGAAGGAACTTGCCCTGGCACTGAGGACAGCTCTCCAGGCAGCCTCAAGGCTGGTTACATCACTGGGCTGCACCTCGATGCAGCCACAAGAACCCACAGCAGTTTCACCTCAAAGCAGCTCAGCATCCCAGTGAGGAGCACCAGCACCTCCCCTGAAGTCCCAAACCCACATTACAGAGTGGTTTTAGTCTTGCTGCACACTGGGTTTGATCACCACAGCTCAGTCCTGCCCATCAAATCTTCATTTCCCCCCTCCTCTCCAAGCCCAGACCTTCTCCAGGCTGGCCAGAGCAGCAGGAAGCCACAGTGGCCACAGATTTGATAACTGATCATCAGGCAAGCATATGAGAGGGGGAATTAAAGTGGATTTCAGTGTCAGCTTTAAACTGATAATAGCAGCTGTGGGTACCCTCCAGAACAACCAGGGGCTGAGGCTGGGGGAGAGCCATGCCTAGGAGCAGAAGAAAGGGGCTGAGCTGCAGGTGCCTGCCATGCCCAGCCCTCCCTTCCCACTCAACCTGACCAGGATCTGTCCAAGCAGCCTGCCTGAGCCTCCTCCTTCAGTCCCAGCCCATGTCCACACGAGCAGGCACACCCAGAGCCATTCCCCCACAGCCTGAGCCTCTTGCATTCACCCTGGAGCTCAAATAAAGTACAGTCAGGTGCCAGGGGAGAACTGAGGGGGACTGGAGCACCCTGCCACAGCAGTCTCCTGCATACTATAATAATATTTATTTAAGGAAACCAACCCTTTCACTTCTCAGCAGGCAGCTTCTCATTAAATGTGTTGGGTTACTGGCTGCACCAAGCAGCTGCTGAAGTGTTAGAGCTTCTTGTCACCTTATCACAATCCACTGCCAGCTGCTTCCAGCACTCCTGCCCTCCCCTCCACTCAGCCTTATTTTTACACTCCATGCTTCCTTGGTTCTTGCCCCCTCCCTCCATGCCCCATCAGTGGCTGTGCTGCAGAACACACCACAGGCAGCCTCTCCTGCTTTAAAACCCTGCCAGCAGCTGGAAGCAGAGGGGGATCTTGTTCTGAGACCTGAAAATCAGCCCCTGAATCTTGCAACAGCCTGGCACAACCAACCCCTTGTCCTTCAGGGGCTGGGAACAGCAGAAATAAGATATGGTGGGAGTGAAAACTAAGTGAAAGTATTTCTTTACTCTGGACAGCTTCAGCTTCCAGCTGCCACAGAGCATGGTCTGCACAGCAGCAGCAAGTTCTGCTCACCTGGAAACATTCCTGAGGGAATTGGCAGCTTCCAGAGTTGTGGCATTAACACATGGACCTTGCAACAGCCCCTTCCCCCTGCATAAACCCCCAACACATTCTCCCTCCTCGAGTTCTGCACCAATATTTCACTGCTCATCTGTCCATGCTGCAAATAAGATAACTTCATGGAGAAATTAGATCAGCCCTTCCATTAATGGAAAACATTAAGCACAAATAAAATGATACGAAAGCTGACCTACCTGCAGATAAAGTGTCAAAAATCAGCAAGAAGAAGCAGCTCTGCCAAGGAAGATGAGCCAGGGGCTCAGTCCCAGAGCAGGGAGAGCCAATTTTGGGGGGCAGCCCTGAAGTCAGAGCCAAGGAGCAAGGCCAGGTAAGGCACCCACACAGCCCAACCAAGAGAAAGGACAGAACTGAGCTTAAATTCACCACCTGACTGAGGGTGGGTGGCTCACCTGGGCCCAGGTGAGGCTGTTCAGGCTGCCAGAGCTTGGAAAGGTGTGCAGACCTCTAGGAAAGTTCTCCTTCACAGACCATGGGGTTTGGCCAGGGTGCCAGAGCCACCACCACCGGAGGCTCCAGGACAACATTAAGCTCCTCTTACACTTTGAGATTTCCTGTGCTTGATCCCTGTGGTTAATTGCACCCTACTCTCACTAATTACACCACAAAACCCCAGACTAATTATCAGTGCATTCCCTGAACGACTGTCCCCAGAATCCTGCCTGGATAGGAGCACAAAACTCTGCTGCTCCTCAGCCACTGCTGTCAACCCAGAGCCACCAGTGTGTCCCAGTGTGACCAGTGCTGCTGGTCCAGCATGGGGGGAGCAGAATGAAGACCCCCATCCACCCTTCACCATGGCCATAAATCCTGGTTGAAGCCTCTCTTTGAACTGAAACCACACACTGCTGAAACCTCTCTGCTCTGGTCCCATCTCCTCCAGCAGGTTTGTCCTCATGCTGATCATTTCCACTTGTACCAAATCTCATTCCTTTCTATTTCTTCTCTCCTTCACTTTCTGGGTTCCATGAAACTAATCCATAATAAGCAGCTGATGTTTTTCAGGCTGTACATTTGCAACAAAAATGATTCAAACTCTTCCTCCTCCTCTAACAGAAAACTAATAAATAAAAGTAAAAAAAAAAAAAAAAAACCAAAAAAAAACCAAAAAAACAAATCCTCCCAGAAGAAAACAGGAATGGGAATGGCAGGTTTTAGGCAGAGCCAGATAAACCACCCCAGTTTCTCTGGGTTGGGAAATGGGGCAGAAGGGGGATATGGCTGGAGTTCCATGCTTATACCAACCACCCTCACAATGATTCTGCAGCTCTTAAGGACAGTGTGAGAATGTGAGGATTTGTGCTTGGAGAATTGTTTCAGTTAAAACCCTTTGGGTGCTTTTAAGGGCTCTAATTCATTAACCTTTCTTTGGCTGAGACCAGCTAATGGATATGCAGAAATGCAAAAAGCAATTAGACAAATTCATGGGGAAAAAAGTCTATCAACATTATTAACCACAGCCCCTCAAGAAAGTGCCTGAGCTGCAGGCAGGGAGAGCTGCTGTGGGCTGGGGAGCTGCAGCTGCTGTTTTTCCTGAATTCTCCCCATTCCCTTGGCTGCTTCTGGAGATGAAGGTGCTGGGGCAGACAGACCTTTGCTCTGACAGGTAATCACTGTCCCCAAATTAAGCTTTATTGATGGCAAAGCCCAAGGATGGCCAACCTTTTAGGGCCCTCACTCTATACAGAAAATATTCAAGTTTTCATTTGGCCACAAGACAGCTCCTGTGGAGAGTAAGGCTTGTCAGAGAAGGTCACTTTTGGGATGGCTGGTGCAGCTCCTGCAGCAGCTCAGCAAAGCACAGCCTCACTTGGGCACCACGTGTGCTCAGCCAGACACACCTGAGACAGACACCTTCACACTGGGCCTCCTCCTTTCCCCAAAGGAATTCACATCCACAGGAGCACAGCACCATGGCAGTGGGGTGAGCTGGGAGCTCTGGGATGCTGCAGGTAATGGTGACAGCACTAATCCTGTCTGAGTGAGCCTTCTCTAAGGCACAGCACCTCCCCAAAAAGCAGTTCATTCATGGAAATGGGAACAAATGAGAAATGATGAATGTGAACATGAGCCCTCAGCCCTGACCCAGGGAATGAGACAGGATGAGGTCTGGATGAACCCTCTGTTTTTCTAGGAAAGAAGGAACCACTAGCAAATGCACAGCCTGCCCTACCTGGGACTTGGGGTATGCCAAGATGGAAAATTAGGAGCCTTGATGAGCCTTTTCTGAAGCTTGTCTGCATGTGATGATCTCCATGGAGTCCAAGTTATTATTAAACCAGAGCGTGGCCCCCTCCTTTCAGGATGCCCACACTGGTCCCAGCTGGTTTTGTGGTGCTGCATGGAGTGGGTACCACCCCACACCCAGCAGGGAACAGCTCCCTCAGCCCCCAGTCCCCCAGTTCCCAGACAGGGACAAACAGAGGAAACCTAAAAGGAGACACAAACTAGAAGTAATGGCTATCAGCAGCCTTTAACAAATAACTCAGGGCTGCAGAGGGTTGTGTTTCCTGGAGTTAATGTGCCGTGTACACAGTGTGCTGTGAGCCTTCTGCTCTGGCAGTCAGTGCAGTGTTGAGGGCATTAAAAACACAAAAGTGGGAGCTGTGGAAGCTCCACTTTTAGCCAGTGAGAGATGGAGAGCCCAGTCGAGGGTTCTGGCTGGCATCTGCCAAATTTGTCAACTCCCTTACACAACAGGGACAGATTCCTGCCAGCCAGGGCTACCTGATCCAGCTTCCCTGAGGAGGAACTGGCTGGATCCTTCCTGAGACCTCCTTCACTCCATGTTTCTATACATTTCCTGGCAGTTTTCAGGTGGCAATAGCAGATATTCAGCTGTTTGATGCAGACCTCCACCCAGAAGGTGAACAGAATAGCAGACACTTCTGGATGTGAGTGAGAAACAACAACACTGGCTACCCCAGAGGCCAACCTGCAGCTTGCTAAAAGCTTGTCATGAGATATGGGGCAGTTTCTGGGGCAATCACAATGATTTCCAACTGGGAAAGAACTGACCAAGTCCTTCAGAGAGTTACATCCCTGCAATGGCTGAGGGAGACCTGTGTCACCCTACCAGGGAGACTGGGGCTGCAGGGGGTGTCTTCTGGCTGTGTGTGACAGGGACAAGACTGGGGAAGTACAGGGGATCTGTGGGATCATGGAGGGAAGGCTGCAAGGAAGGAGCTGCCCCTGGCAGTGCTCTGGTGGAGGAGTGGGTCTGGGGGAGATGCTGAGCTGCAGCAGGTCCATGGAGCCCGTGGCAGATGTGTCCCAGGAGCCACAGCTGGATGGAGGCTTTCTCTCAGCAGCTCTGCCCCAGCTGCCTGGACCTGCTGGAGCAAAAGGAGGGAGATGCTCACTTTCTCCTCCTGCCTGCTGCCTGGGCAGGGTTTGCAGGGACCAAAGGCCTTGAAGAGGAAGAGGAGGAGGAGGAGGGCTGATTACAGTCCAGAAACAAATTAGAGTGCACTGGAGGGCATTTTCTGAAAGTGCTCTTGTCATTATTTAGCAGATGCAGAAGAAATGAAATCTAAGAGACTGAAAGCTCAAATTAAAACAGACTTTGATGTTGAAATGGATTTTTTACAGTTGTAACAACAAGGCTCTTGGGAAAGGGCTACATGGCAGTGTCAGGCTCTGCTGGCCCTTCCCTGGTCAGTCCTGCTCTCATCCCTGCCCAGCTCAGGAAGGCAGGGGACAGGGTCACAGTGCTGCTGCTGCAAAGGGCTCCAGCTTTGCTCAGAGCTCACTGTCAAAACTCTTCACATGGTGACTCAGCTCTGCTGCATCTTCATTTCTGTTTTCCCCTCTTCCCCTTTCCCCAGCTGGTATCTCCCCACATCATACCATATCATATCATACCACATCATATCATATCATATCATATCATATCATATCATATCATATCATATCAATCATATTCTATCATTATTTTCACTGTTTCTTATAAAAATGCAAGAGTCTGATTTCCCTCAGATGCCCTTTTTTTTATCACTTCAGCATTTCTTATCAGGCATTCAGCATCATGGGTGCCTCAGGTCTGCCCTGGAGCTGACTTCCCTTAGTATTCCCAGCAGCTGCTCTGTCCAGATTCCTGTTTCCAAGTCAAGGCACTCAAGGGGTGGGCTGGTGTTCTTGCTGTTGTGTTGTTGGGTTTTTTAATCACAGTTTATGAAACATCTGCTGTTTATAAATTATTTCTTTTGAATGTCATAATCTTTCAGTTGTGTGAGCCAGCAGGCACCTCTGAGCAGCAGAACAGTGCTGCCAGCTCTTGGAATTGGCACGGATTCCAAAGCTATGCTGGGATGAGGTGTGCAGAGCCCCATCCCGGCACACACGTGTGTGCACACACATGTAGAGGGCTCTGAGACCCTGGCACAGGTGCCCAGAGAAGCTGTGGATGCTCCATCCCTGGAAATGCTCAAGGCCAGGGTGGACAGGGCACGGGAGCACCCTGGGATAGTGGTGGCATCCCTGCTTATGGCAGGGGTAGAATGAGATGAATTTTGAAGTCCCTTCCAACCTGTCCTGGTTTGAAGGACAGGTGTCTGCCAATAAAGGCAAGAGCCTCTCTTTGAAATGGAGAATGTAAATCCCCTCCCTCCAAATTATTATAATTTTGAAATTAAGGGGCTCTCAGGCAAAG
>JANRGV010000048.1:10820018-10831390 GCA_024734035.1 Alethe castanea | reverse complement strand
AGAGAGCGCGCAGCAATGAGCTCGGGCTGTGGCTGCGTGAGCTCGGTGTGTGCGGGTCACAGCCCTGGCTCCAGCAGCGACACTCCCCCTGCCCACACCCCCTGCAGGCCGGCAGGGAGGACCATGCAGCTCCAGGAAAGCCAAGGAGCCTCCCCACCGTCTGCCCTGGGGTGAATGGCAGCTCTCAGGCTCCAGAGATGCCACAAGTGGCCCAGCCGACTGAATAATTCAAATGTTTTCAAATCTGGCTGTGTTGCCTCTCACTTCTCTTTGCTCTGGCGCACTTGGCACTGCTCCAGCTTCACGTGAAGCAGAGGAGCTGCAATGATGAACCTGCAGCGATGAACCTGCACTACCCCACACCGACTTCTGACCTGCAGATTATTCCATCCTGAGCTGCCTGAGATCTGCCCTGAAATCAAACCATGAGGAAAAAGAAGATAAATTTTTATCCCCAGTTACAGCAAAATCTACAATGGCTGGATGCTTCTGTTCTCTCTGCACAAAGGATTACATTTTTTAAAATATTCTGCCTTTGAAATCTTTTGTGACCCTTGAGCAGCATAAAAATTCAACCTGGGGGTGCCATGCAAGGCTGGAGATCCACTGGGGGGACTCGGAAGCGAGCACAGTGTCGGCACTTAACAAATAATAAATAACCAGCATTAATTATTGATCACAACCCCAGCTAATCAAGTTTCCTCCCTGTGGTTACCACGCTCTCAAAGCCCCCTTTGACAGAGCCATGAACGGCCTTGCAGTGTGTGCCCGCTTGGAGCGCGGCTCCCCGGGATCCTGGTGGATGCTGAGCGGGGATTTGGGAACTGACACCCCCACACACACAGCCTGCCTGCCTCCAGGCTCCCTGAGGATGTCTGCACATCCAGAGCATGCCAGGATTCCAGGGAAGCAGGGCTGTGATAGCATCCTGGGGCACGGGTGGGCTGGAATGGGGTGGCATCGTCTGGAATTACAGCCGAGCGAAGCACGGAGCTCTGGCTTTGGCTGCACGGGGGCTTTTCAGTTCTACAGCCTGGGAATGGCTCCAAGAGAATGCCCAGGAGAGCATCACCATGCCAAGATGCACAGCCCAGACCCAGAGAGGTTCTGCCTCTTGGGCAGACCCTTCCAGGAGCCCCAGCCCTGGTCCCACGGGCCAACATCTGTGCGTGGGTCAGGACAATCCCCCGCAGGGACTGGGCCCCCAAAGCCCTCCACCCACCTGTGGCAGTGGTTCCTGCTCTGGCCAGGAGAAGGGAAGAGATAACACCTCCTTCTGCCACTGCCTGCCCCAATTTCACAATAGATTTGTGAAGGTGTAATGCAAGGGAACTGTGCTTGTGGTCCTGACAGGAGCTGCCTGCCTGCTCCCTTTACGGGGTTGTTAAATCCTGTTATTAAATGCAGGCCATTATCAGGATGTCGCTGTTGCCTCCTGATGAAGCTCTACACCTGTGCAGACAGCCAGCCCCCATTACTTTATTTACTATTCATTATGAATGCTCCACACTGATTTGCCTCATCCTAATCTCTCTGTGGCTCGAGGATTTGTTTCCTCTGTGTGAGTTCAGGGCACCAGACCTCACTCCCTCCTTCTCAGAGATGTGTAGGAATCCCCATTGCCACTCTGTCCCAAAATCTGCACAGTCTGAGGGGAAGAAAAAAAGAAAATATGAGGGTTTTGCTCATCATGTCCATGAGATTTTCTTCAGAGAGGAGCAAAATCAGAGCTGGAAATCAGGAGAGCAAACAGGATCTTACCAGGACCAGAAAAGGGATTTGAGTTCCACATTCCTTGCAACAGGAGATGCATCAAGCCCACCCCTTCCCTCTGAGCTTCCCAAACAAGCAAACTACTTAGCAAATAAAAATAAAAGCCAGAAAGATTTGCTGAAGGAAGAGTTGAATACAAACTGTAAGTCCTAAAAGCAACATTTCTAGAAGCTTTGATAACTCTGCAAACAGAAGATTGTGCAAATGTTTTACCCACATTCATATTTCCCAGTAGATGCACCTTTCCCCAGACAATTTATGAGCCTTCATCCAAACCAAACATCCATCTTTCTTTCAAAGGCATTATGACCCTTTCCAAAATCTCCTTGAAAATGGCCATTTCAGTGATTCTGCCTTGCTGGAGGCAGTAATTCCAGTTCTAAGAGCTTTAAAAAGAAAAAAAAAAATAAAAAAAAATCAGACCTTCGCAAAGTGCGTGAAATGCGGTTAAAAATCAGGAGGCATTCATGTAACTTGCACAGATCTTTCACTTCAGGACACCATGGGATTGGCAGCAACCCATTCCCAAGGGAGGATTTACTTTCCAGGGCAATTCTGGCTGCAGATACCCACCAGAGAGATGGGAATGTGCTGGTCCCCATCATTCCCTCCTACAGGAAAGGGCAAAGACATCTCTTAAGCCATGAGTAGTTCTTGACCCTCCTCTGCTGACATTTAAGCACACACCACTGCTTCTCACTGGGGAGTCCTCCCCACACAACACCAACCATGGTGAGCATGGCAAAAAGTTTGAATTTGCTTTTTGCCAGATGTGTTGGGAAAGCTGCTGCGAGGACACATCCCAGCCAGGGACCAGGCACAGTGACAGACATCTCTGAGAAATCAGGGCAGTGAGAGCTGCTCTCCCTGGGAGAAGAGCTCTGCCTTAGACAATTTTCCTGATCACATTATATTCCCTCCTGCTCAGGCAATATGCATTTGCTAATTTGTGCTGGAAAGGAGGGAATTCAGTATTCCCCTCCCTCCCTGCGTGGGGAATAGCCCAAATTTTCCAGAAATCTCCTCTGACTTGTCCTTTAAATAAAGCTTAAATAATGCCATACTTCCTTTAGGCAGCTGATGTCAGATGTATTAAGAAATACAAATACACATTAAAATACAGAGAAATAAATACACAATACCCTCTTTCAAGCTGCCCAGCAAGTACAGCAGGAAAACACACCAGTTTTCAAATATCTACAGGTAAATATTGTGGGTCAGGCTATTAACCCTTCCTTATCCCCACAGGATCCCTGACAGACGCTTTGGAGAGCTGCTCCATTGCAAGGCACCGGCCCTGAGCAGCCCCATCCCTGCTCTCCCTCTCTCATTATTACCCAAGGGGTCAGGCAAAGCAGAATGGAAAATGCTGTGATTATTTCCTGGGAGGAAAGAGGAGTCTTTCAGCCTGGGTGATGCTGGGAGCTTTATTTTCATCAGATAACAAATCAATCCTGGCTGGAGCTGTGGTCAGTCCCACAGAGAAGGGAGGAAGAGAGGGGCTGAGACCCTCCTGCTTCATAGACAGGCCCAGCCAATGCCACTATTCAGTTGTCATTGCAGCCATGACCCTCCTTTCTGGTAGCCACCAGCTGCCAAAGGTCCCTGGAGCATCCCATAATCTGGGTCTCTTTTTAAAATCATCCCCAGTGTTTGACCCCGTGATGGGTAATGCGCATTCCCATCCCTGCAGGGGAGGAGGAGGGTGCTGGGGACACAGATGTCCCAGAAGGAGACAGGATGGGGCTGCTCAGGGACCAAACACTGTTGGCACCCCATTCCCACCCAAACTGGAGCTTTTTATCCTCCACAATAAGCCAAACAGGGCTGGGAATTTGCCCTCTCCTCTTGTCATGCCTTTGGTCCACGGAGCATCCTAGAGCTCCACAGATCTCTTGTTGCTCCAGGGTTTAAGGCAGATTCTCGCTGCCTGACTCAAGGGATGTGGAAATCAGCATAAAATGGGATTTAGAGAGCAAAGCTGTTACTGGGGATGAGTGTGAGCAAACAGGGGATGTCGAGGACCCAGCCCGGCTGCCGTGCTGCTCCTTCCCACACCCGTGTGACGAGCATTCAGGGAAGCAAGAGGCATCCAGGAAGGGAATTCTCCTTGCCCAGGGGCTGAGCGTCCCTCCTGCCCCGGGTCCCTGCTCTGCTCTCCCCGGGACCTGAGCCCGGCTCCTGCCGGGGGGGAGCAGCAGGGACCTGGCACGGACAGGCTCTTGTCTCTCAGTGGCATCGATTATTTCTGTAATCAGCACCTCGTTGCCGAAACTGAACATCCATTATTACAGGATTCTAAAACAAAAAATAACCCAAGGGAGGGAAAACGATGTGATTCAGACGCCGCTCCCGAGCCGTGTGCGTGGGGTCAGTGCCATCTAGAGGCAGCAAACCAGCCCAAAAGGGCCCGAACAGCCACATCCCGGGGTTCTCCCGGTGTTTGGAGACCTTGGGGCCCCGGAATGTTGGGAAGGGAGCTCGGAGGGGATGCTCTGTCCCGTCCCGGTGATACAGAGCCACAGGTCCTGGCTGCTGTCCCGTGGGCACCGAGCTGGGAGCCACACCGCAGCCTGGAGAACGAGCAGCGCTGCACCCCACATCCCAGCAGGACATCCCACATCCCACATCCCAGCAGGATACCCCACATCCCAGCAGGACATCCCACATCCCAGCAGGATATCCCACATCCCACATCCCAGAGGACATCCCGGATCCCAGCAGGACATCCCACATCCCAGATCCCAGCAGGATATCCCACATCCCATATCCCAGCAGGACATCCCAGATCCCAGCAGGACATCCCACATCCCATATCCCAGCAGGATATCCCACATCCCAGCGCTGCATCCCACATCCCAGCAGGATATCCCATATCCCAGCGGGACATCCCACATCCCAGATCCCAGCACCAAATCCCACATCCCAGCACCAAATCCCAGCAGGATATCCCACATCCCAGCACTGCATCCCACATCCCAGCACTGCATCCCACATCCCAGCAGGACATCCCACATCCCATATCCCAGCACCCAATCCCACATCCCAGCACCGAATCCCAGCAGGACACCCCACATCCCAGCAGGACACCCCACATCCCAGCAGGACGCCTCACATCCCAGCAGGACGCCTCACATCCCAGCCCCACATCCCACACCCCAGCAGGACATCCCACATCCCGGGATGTCACCGGGGCAGCCGCATCCCCCCGGGGAGGGAGGCACAGCCCAGCGTGCTCCGCTTGCAGGCAGCCGCTATTAATATGCGTGGAGCTGTATTAATAGAGCTGCTAAACACCGCCGCGGGCCACAGGAACAGTGCAGCGCTTCGTTTTCATCCCAAATTAGACTGGAACAGCCAAACAGGAACTTTTTTTTTTTTTTTTTCCCTTTCACTGATGGAAAGTTCAGGAAAAAAAAGCCAAATGAGAAAATGAGGGATGAGCAAGTGGCACATCAGTGCTTGTCGGTGGGATCCAGGCTGGGGGTGTATCTGCCTGTGCTGCCCTGCCTTGTGCTCACACACCTTATTTCAGTGTGACAAACCTGCCCACAGGACCCAGCTGGGCCCCCCAGCCTGGCATCCCCAAAAATGGCTGCAGACACCCCCAGGCTTTAGCTGATCTGCAGATAAGGCCAGGATAAAGCTTGTACCAGCTCCCTAACTGGGGCTAAATCCTTGCCATCGCCCAGCCCAAAGAAACCTTTGGCACAACCCAGGTGGTCCCTGCTCCCATCCCCCCAGAAGCAGCAAAGATCTCCAAAAGCATCTCCCCTAAATGTACAAGCATTTCCATTCACTTCTGTTCACTTGTTTCTTTTCCCGAAAAAATAAAAATTTCTCCTCAACATATTTAAGAGCAAAGAGCCTGCATAATGAAAGAATAAAATTGCCTCCTGTCCCTGGAAACGCTGTCCTATTTTGCAATGATTAACTCTCAGTATTTGCATACTGCCCATTCCTGGCTAAAGACTCAGGGGGAGAGTTTCCAAACACTTTCTAATCCCGCACAGAGCCTGCACACAGTGTTGTCATTTCCTGACAACCCCCAGCGTGGCTGCATCTGGCAAACTCCACTTTTGCTCCCTTCTATTGATATTATTTCATATTTCAGCTGCTGGCTTGCCCACAGCCAGGGCCCTGCCATGCTGGGTGCTGCACTAATGAGAAGGATGATGCTTTCCTCACCACGGAACATTGCTGCATAAATCAAGTAGTGTTCACATGAGAAATGGGCTATTAAGACCCATCATGAGGGCATCATGGGTTTAGCTGAGTTTTCATTCCCATGCTCCCTGTTGGGGTATCAGGAATTGCTGTTCTTTTTTTCCCCTGAGCTTTGCAGTAAAGGTTTCCTGGAACAGAATCTCCCTAGATCACCTAAACATCTCAAGATCATGCTTATCTACTGGTACCTATTATGAAAGCAATGGGTCAGCCCATGCAACCCCAAATTATGCATTATACACCCCAGGCTCTCAGGGGAAGTGTAGGAACACCCGTGTCTTTGGGGCTGGGAAAGCAATTGGAAATCAGAAGGGTTGGGCATTCTCTAATCACTATAGCAGGGTTTTATTAAGGAAATTATTACTGAGCAAGTAAATAAAGCAGCAGGAATCAAAGTGGTAATCGATGGGATGGTTTGATCCAGGGCAGCCTGGGATGGGCTCGTGCAGACCCACAGAGCTGCCAAAGGCAGTGCCACAGCCAGCAGCAAGGGGAGACCCCCCAGACAGTGCTTGAGGAGGAGCCAAGTGGGAATTAATAAAATAAACCCCAAAAAAGAGCTAGGTGCAGGCTGGGATAGGAGTGTCTCAGGGCTCTCCACACCCTTTCACCTTTTGCACGCTGGCCCCACTGCAGCCTTTCCCATGAGATATCTCCTATGGGGTGGCAGCAGCACAGGGCAGCACATGCCCCCTTTACTGCCCTTTTCCTGCTCCCAAAAGGACCAGCAGCCCCCATTAGCTGTGATTTGTTGCAGCCCCGCAGCACATGCCCCCTTTACTGCCCTTTTCCTGCTCCCAAAAGGACCAGCAGCCCCCATTAGCTGTGATCTGTTGCAGCCCCCTTAGCACAGGGCTGTTCCCTCCCAGCAGAGAGGGAAAGAGCCCCACTGGGAGTCCCTAATCTCCCGTGAGAGCTCCCATTTTGCGCTTTCCCCTCTGTGCAGATGCAGGAGCCAGCACAGAGCGCTTGGAAAGGCTCCTGAGCAGCCAAGGCAAAGCTGTGCATCTCCTCACTGAGATCCCCTGCCCTGTTTGCCATGCCAGACTGGAGTGCAGCCCTTTGTGGCCAGGCTGTGGGCTGGGCTTGGGCACAGTGGTTTGCTCCCCTCGCTGCCCCACCAGCACAGAGCATCCCACAGTCCCAGCCCAGCCCCAGTGACCTCAGGGCTCACCCAGACCCCTCTGCCGTGCACAGCAGCAGTGCAGCTCCCCTTGGCGTGTGTTTGTGGGGCTGGAGGTGATCACACCCTGGGTATTTGTTAACAGAGCACAGCAGAAGTGAGAGACGCCGGGATAAATCCCAGCCCCGAGGGAGCAGTGATGTGTGTGCTGGGTGTGCATCACTCTGCAGGGCAGCACGGCCAAGGCTGAGGACATCGATTTACTGCCTTGGGAGTGATGTTTGTGACTGACCCATGCCCACAGGGAGCAGCCCTGGATGGGGGTTTTGTCACAGCAGGGGAATGTGAGCTGGCTGTGGACGTGTCCACCCTCACAGCCATGTGCCCAGAGAGAGCAGTGCTTCCGAGCTTCCCACCTGCCTTTGCTCATTCCCATCTCCCTTCTCCCCAGCCACCATCTCAAAGGGTCACTGTTTGTCCCCCTCTGTGCAAAGAGGGAGTAGAGCCATCCCTCCCCAACACACACAGGCAGCCCTGCACTCCTTGGTGCTCCTGGGAAGTGACAGTGCCCAATATGTGCCGAATTTCCTGCTGCACCAGCCCAGCTGTAATCAGCTTTGGATTACCATAGTCTCCTAAAGTACCAGACTCTGATAACATCCCTTCTGTTACTGGCTCTAAATCTCCCCAGTCACGTAGATGGTCCCCCCCAGCAACCCAGCATCAATTACTAGGAAGGGAAAAGAACCCCAAAAGAGAAAAAAAAAAGAAGTTAATAATGAGGGGAACGCCAGACACTGTTGCAGTGAGCAACTGGGGGCTGGTTTTCACAGCAGCACAAAGCCAAGAGGATATAAAGTGCAATCAGACAGCAGTGAATTTAAAACTGACCACTTTCCACAACGTGTCATTAACCTCCAGAAGAATCTGCCTCAGATTATCTCCGAGGTCTCAGTAGTGCGGGGCTCAGGCTGACCAGAAGCTCAGATTGATGGTGAGGGGAGCCATGGCCACCTGAAGAATAAGAGAAGAAATGCCCTGTGGGTTACAGGGCTTCACCCTTCAGGACACAGTCCAAGGGTTGTCTGAGCACACAAAGAATTTCCCTTTTCTCATCCATCACTATTTTTTCCCATCCTTTTCTTCAAGCAGCAGAAGCATCCTCTGCAGCAGCTGGTTCTGTCCCAGTGCTTTGAGCAGCCTGGCACGTACTTCTCATCTCTGATTTTCCAGCAAGTCCCCAGAGGCTCCTTACCTGGTGCCCTTTGGTCTCCAGCTCCCCAGAAGGTGCTGTTTTCTGAGCAGGAGCGTGCTTTGGTGAGGAGCTGCACCCACACAAGCACAGCCCATGCACTGCAGGGTCACAGCACACCAGGGCCAGCTCCTCTCCCCAGCATGGATTGGAAAGTGGAGATGCTGAAAATCAATGACTGCTGCTTCCCAACACTTCTCCTCATTCCTCTTAATTCTGGGTTTAAACAACCTTGTAGAGGGGTTTTTATCAATCCAGTTGCCTCAGTGGTAAAACTCAGGTCATGTAGGAAAGAGATGGGGCCCAAAAATAACTGCAGCTGCCAGAAAACAGATAGAGGTCATTAATAATTTTTTTAAGTCTCTGTCCTTTGTGGTGTCTGGAGTACCTCCCACACTACAGCTGTGAGGCACAAACAGCCCTGGCATGGAGCAGCACAAAGAAAACTGTCTCCCATTGGGCATGGGGAGTGACACTGGGTGTTGTCACTAGGGAACCACATCTTGCAGCATTAATGTATTTAAAATCCCCAGCAAACAGCTGGGGGAGCAGGTGCTCATAGTGCAGGTACAGGGCAGTCCCAGGGGGACACTTTGGTCTCCAGCGCTGTCCGAAAAGCTTCAGCCCCACATCACACAGCACCTGTGGAGCTCACAGTGAGCAGCACAGCCCGTGGGGAGGGACACGAGGCAGGGCCATGCTAACAGAGCACAGCATGTCCTGGGAATGCTCCCCCTGTGGCCCTGCTCTGGCCACTGGTCACCCTGGGGCGGCCAGGAACAGAGGGCTCACCCCAGCCAGGCACAAAGGACACAAAGGAGGAAAAAAGAGCTGGCAGACAGCAGTGTGAGAAACTTTACAGCTCTGCCTTTTATCCCCCTGCACAGCAAGTGGGGGAGGACAAAGGGAAAAGCCCAGCTCCTCTGTGGGGACAGCACTGGCTCTGCTGTGGCACTCAGCCTCAGCATTGCCATGCACAGGGATTTCCTCTGGGTAAGGCAGCCAGGGGTTTTAAATTCTTTAACACTTTCTAAAGACTGATAAGGCAGATCCTCCAGGCCCCAAGCAAGGCTCCCACTGGACCCCACAGGAGTTTTGCCTGAATACCACAGGATTATTATAGCCAGAATATTTCTGTGGATTCAGATCTGAGGCTTTCCATACATAGCCTGTAGCTGCAAGTTTTGTCAGTGCATAGTCCCGATAAAGCCTTCCTGATTTTCCTCCCATTTTAATATAATTGGTATTTCTCTCCCTGTAATCCAGGCAACTCCTTTTCTATGCCATTTCACACTAGCAGTGAGGATTTACTTTTTTTCCTCACAAAAGTGAAAAATCAGTTTCTCCACCCTGTGCTCCAAATGTTCCTTTTCCACCTGAACAAGCCCCAGGTGGGCCCTCTGAGAGTGCCACAGGAACCCCAAAGCTGAGTGGGAGGAGAGCAGCAATCCGAGCCCTGTGGAATCACACCCAGCCCAATGGGATGGGAAACACAGTCAGAAGAATAGGAGGGGATTTTGTAGCCACCATCCATTGTTAAACTGGTGCCCAGCAGAGTCTGACCTTGTTGATGGAGGCATATCTGGCTGGGTCTGAGGGGCTGGGTCACCCCAGGAGCTGTGGCACTGAACGGAACAGCCACCCTAAGGCTGGGGGACAGGGAGTGACAGCACTGGGGCCTTGCTGCAGGCAGCAATCACACTGTGTCCCAGCTGCTGGGAGCTTTCCAGACAGCACAATTAAGTCTATCCATTCAGCTTAGTGCCCTGAGCTGCTCAGCAGCTTTGCTGGCTCCTCCTGCAGGGCAAGGGGTGAGGACTAGAGGGAATGCTGCCTGCAAAGAGATGCTGAAACAGCATCTGGAGGAAGGAAATTCTTCTTGGTAGTCTCTTTTGGGTCATCAGCATTCATGACACCTCCCCTTAGTGATGTCCTGAGACATGCCACCACCCAGCAAAAAGGTGAAGCTTGGAACTTTCTTTTAAAGATGCTGTGGCTGTGTTCAGCTTTGAGGTGATACTTCAGAGAGGTTTCAGAGGCTGTGCCCTCTCTCCCATGGACCAGCACAGAGGAAAATTGAGCCTGAGAGGAGGAAAATAAATTTCCTTGCTGGGACAGTGCTGTGCTGCCCAGAGGTCCATAAAGGAGCTTTGTCCTGAAGGTCTGAGCTTCACCTGGGGGATCATCTGCAGCCACAGCCCAACTCCCCATGCCAGGCAAGGAGGGGTCAGCACTGCCAACGTGTGCCAGCAGAGCCCTGAAGCAAATGGAAGGAGAGGATTGAGCCTGCAAAGCCCAGGTAATGTGTAAATCAATAGCACAGCAGCTCAACAGCGTTTCCCTACAAACCCAGGCAGCCACTCTTACAAACACCTCCAGTTCCACAGCAGATTTCTCATCAGCTCAGCAAACCAGCACTCCTCAGGCACAGCCTGCTCTGAATGGCCTCTGCCTGCCTGGGCTGGGGGACAAATAGCAGCTGCAGCCACATAGATGGAGTGCCAGGGTCCCCAAAAATACCTGATACAGAGCTGGAGACAACCCTGATGTTCCTGCCCATCTGTATTTCAGTGCTTGGCCCTCCCTTCTCCCACATCACACTGGGACATCTAGGGACCACCTGCATCAGCTCTAGGGAAGAAAAAATAGAGTATCCATAGAGGAATTAGCAGTTTTGCTAGCTGGGTGTGTTAGCCAGGCTGTGGCTCACCAGGCTGTGTTATCCCAGACCAGGAGGCTGCCCAGCACCCAGCACCCAGCCCCCAACTCAGTTTGGAGCTGGATGAAAGACCACTGAGTGGCACAGCACCCCAGGGAGGTGGATTAGCTCTGGGGCTGGCACACAAACCCCCTGTGTGTGTGGCAAGTTGAGCTGGGGTCAGTCCCTGCTCCCAGAGACAGCTTCCAACTCCTGGGGCCACCCCCATCCCATCCCATCCCATCCCATCCCATCCCATCCCATCCCATCCCATCCCATCCCATCCCATCCCATCCCAT
>JANRGV010000048.1:10789090-10810341 GCA_024734035.1 Alethe castanea | reverse complement strand
TGCCCTGAGCCAAGTGGGGATTGGCGGCCGTCCCGGCCACAGCGACAACAAATCCATTGAGCTTCACACCTCTGACAGGAGGTGTGAGATTTTTAACCTCTGGAGCTCTTGGCTCCAACTTCATCGAGTTATCTTAAATGAGGAAAGCATCTAATAGTTGCTAAAATTTTATTTATTACTAATAACATCTTATTACAAAGCACATTACTCTGAAATGGTAAGTAGAAATGCCCTGGCGGAAAGAATGGCAAAAGCATTTGGAAATGGCAGTGGCAAAAACAGATGGCTATGAGGCACTAACTCTTCTCCATACAATCTATTACATAGGATTTTACCAATAAGGTAAAACACAAACCCGGACGACCACTTTTTAACGCATTAGAATTCTAGATTCTTAACACATTAGGTTGCATATAAACTACGTGTACTACCTATCTTTTTTTATCTGAAAAATGTAGACCATATTTTTACTGTAGCTCTATTATGTCTGAGTTAAGTCCGTAAACTTTTTTTTTTTAAAGACAAAAAAACTACTTTAATATGTGGGTCATACATCATTTACTGCCACACATCTGCCTACATCTGCACACTCCAGCTCAGACATGCACATGATCCTCCTCTAAACCTGGTGCTAATCCTAAAATCCTAAAAACTGTTGACCCATCATTATTAATTAGCTTGCTTACCAAAGCACACAAGGAAGATGATCATGTTATTAATTTCTGTGCTACCTGCTGTGATGCCATCTTGGGCAAGGGGAGCTGGACAGAAGGGCTATGGAAGGATTTCCCTCCCATACCCCCCAGCAGGAATTGGCTGTGCCCCCATTGCAGGATTCCAGCTTGGAACTCCTCAGTGCAGGATAGCATGTCACCATAGCAAGCGTGCAATAAACATAATTATAGAAGAAACTTATGATTATTCAGAAGAGCGTGTGGGCAGCAGCAAGCAATACATGATGGAAAAGCTTTTCAGTAACTGCAGCAGAGATTTCCAGATCTCCCAGATCCATATTTTATGAGAAGAGCAGCAGCAGAGGGTCCAGTAGAGCTCCCTCTTTAACCTCAGTCCTGTCACCAAAAGCTCAGCATAATCAGGGTTTGCTGACACCTCCTGCCATGAACGTGTCTGGGTGTCACAGAGCTGATGGCACCCAGCAGTTTGTTCCCAGGTTCGTTCCAGAAATTCACTTTTTCCTAAGAAAAGGGCACAGTGGTGCCTTCCCACTTGGCTTTGCCTCTCCCACCACCCAGCAGAGGCAGCCCATGGGGCACAGGGTGACCACTGGCAGCAGAGGGAGGACACCCAGCTCCTCTGGGGACACCAGGCTCTGTCACACAGAGTGGCTGGGAGCCCACCTGGGCACACTGGACCACTTCTGGCCCGTGGCCTGAGCTGCTCACAAGCCCAGGCAGGCTGGTGTGTTGGATTCACATTATTTATGGCTTGGGCAGTGGGAAGCCATACCAGACACACACACTGCACCAGCAGAGCTGATGTGAATGCCTGGGGCATGTTTCCTAACAGAGCTATTATCGATTTAAATGATAGCATTTTCCAAGTACTTGCAGCAAGATGTTTTCAAAAGCCCCATGTGCTAAGCCTTAGCTGAATAGCTGAGTGATCTCTTGCAGAGATGGGGACCTAGAAAGGAGAAATTTAACTGATTCTTTATCAGCAATACCTTAAATGGCTTTTTTTTTTTTCTTTTTCTTTTTTTCCTAGGAGGACAACTTATCCTTAGGAACAGCAGCTTTGCCTTCCTGTGCAATGGAGAGCTGAATCCCTTTGTCCTTACTCCATCATCCCACTGTGCTCTCACCAGCTTCCCACCCTGACCTGGCTCCTCCTCCACCTCCCAAAGTCCATCTGATGTCCTGGCATCATCCCTGCTCCAGTGCTGTGGTCACAGGGGCAGGAGAGGAGAACACTCAGGCCAGAGTCAGCTGGGCACCAGTAAAACCCCCAGCTGGAATCTTAAAAAAAAAAATATGAGGGAGATGGGGAAGGTTTTGTATTTCAATGTGGCTTGTTCTGATAACAGAGGAAACTCAGCAGGTCTCCAGCCAGCCAGAGAATGCTCAAAACACCCACGGCAGACACAGCATGGCCTTTTATCAAACTGAAAACATGCTCACCTCCCTTCATTTTATCTTAAAAGACACCTCTCAAGGTCACTGACCCAGAGAAGGCAACAGGAGGAACTACACAAACACGTTGTGCCTCAGAGTGGCTTTTCTAACATAAATCCCAAGTGTGAACCCCCTGCCTGACCCACAACCAGGGCAAGCTGCACGGGGACAGCTGGCAGAGGGCACCCAGAGAGCATCTCCTGGGCATTGCAGCTGGGGCCAGCCTCTGCCTGGGCACAGAGAGCCAGCACAGCACCACAGCAGGCCTTGCTCCTCGGAATTTCACAGCTCTGGATGCACAACTGTGGGGTCTGGCTGGGTATGACCTGGGAAATACTCATAGTGCCAGTCTGGAGCAAAGTGCTTTGCAGGAGTATTGTTGGTGTGATGGGAGGATACCAGAGCCACAGACAGCAGCCTGGCCAGAGGCTGAGGGCTGGCAGTGATCAGCCCCAGGTCTTTGGCCAGGAGGGTCCCAGGTACTGGGAGGCAACAGAGAGCCTTTCCTTTTACACAGCATCAAAACATCACAAGCTGTGCCTAGAGGCAGCGAGGGATTACAGCTCCTTCTCCTCCTCCTCCTCCCCTTCCCTTCCCTTCCCTTCCCCAGGAGCTGGAGTTTCCTGCCAGTGCCACAGCTCTGAAACCACACCCAGCAGGGCTCACCTGTCCCTTTACCCAGGGAGAAAGCAGCACAAGGGTTTTTCCCCAAGAGCTGGCAGGTTTTCCAGCCTGCTGTTTCCCTGCCTTTGGGCTGTGCCCCTATTTACCCACTCCTGAGGTGGATACAGAGCTCCTCCCTGTGCAGGTCATCCAGCACCACGGGAAGAGCTCTTGATTTCATGGACAAGTATTTATAAGAAGCTCATGCTGGAGCCTGTGCTTCACCTCCCTGTTTTATTTTTAATCTTTGTTTCATAGAGCTCAGATAATTCTTTCAAGGTTCCCATGAATGATCTTTATCCCTTCTGCAGCTCATTCCAATTCTGTGAATAAAATCCCTGGGTGGCCCTGAAAGAAGAAGAGAAAAAGGATGACATTTGAAGTGAAGTAAGAAACTGAAAAGAGAATATATTTTGAAAGAAAACTCACAATTCTAACTCCAGCAAGCCATAAACAAGCATGATCTGCAACTGCAGATCCCAAAACCCTGTGCAGAGAGGTAAAAAAGATGAAGGGGGAGTTATCTGCAGTTCATAGGCAGAGGGACTGGGGTTCTGAGAAGAGAGTCTGAACTGCACGTACATTTTGTGTCTCACAGGGCAGGGGAATGACCTTGAGGTCAGCTTGAGCACATCAGTGATGACACAAGCATCAGAGCACATGAAAGCTGCCAGAAGCAGAGATCCTGAATTGCTACCCCAGTGAGTCTCTAAGCCCCATTTTTAACTCTTCCACAGGCAGTTTTGGGGAATTTCTCTTCTTGACCCATTCCTTCATGTAGCAGGAAAGCTCATTTCAGCCCCCTGCATCCTCATCCTGCCCTCCCCACCCTTCACCATTTCCATCCTCCTGGGGCCTCATGGATAACAATGCTCAGCCCAGGTCAGAGCCACGTGGCTCCAAAGGATGATGTTTGCACTTATGGTCCAGCAGGAGTCTAAAATTCATTTTGGCAGCGAGCAGGAGGGTGTGTGCCCTCGCCTGGGTGATGCTGCAGCGATCCTTGCTTCACTCCTGCCTTTCCCACCACCCCAGCAGGGAAAAGCAGCAGCGAGGAAGGGAAGGATGAGCTGCTCCGGGCTCATCCGGCTGCTCCACGGCGTGGCAACACTCCCCCTTAGTGGCAGGAGTGGAGAATAATCCTTCAAACCAGAAATAACCCGAAACAAGGGGCTGAACCATCTCCTGGCTCAACACAGAGTAGAGCTGGGTGTTAATCCAGCTGCATTTCCATGGCATGGAATAAAAGATGCCTGATATCCAGAGAGGGGGAGAAGATTTCCCTCCCTTCAATGGAAGGATGCTGGGTGTGCCCCCGAAGGCAGAGCAGGGTGGGTTTTTCTGCAGGGGGTGAGGCAGTGTCCTCCTCACACACCCCCTCAGGATCATGGGCTGGGAAGGAGCCACCAGGCAGGACAGGAGCCATGGCAGGGAGGGCTCCAGAGAGCTGCAGCTGCAGGGATTGTTAGGCAGAGATTAATCTGTAAAGAAAACTTAGCAACAGTTAGAGCAAATATTGATTTTGTGTTTGTCTGCTTCTGCAGGGCCTGAGAAATGGCAGATTTAGACATTAACTGGGCTGCTTTGGCTTAATTCAAATCTCAATTTACACTGACCCTAGCAATAGACCAGTACATCAGCAGAATTGAATCTAAAGTTATTTTATTTTTTTTTCCTCTTATCTGGTCCTTTTCTGCAAATCTGACAGCAATTTTGGCACCTGTTACCTCCTGTACAATTACAGATAACTCACAGCCAGGCAATGGGCTCTCCCTTCCCCAATGGACTGAATTAAGCACTTTCAGCAGCCCAATGCCCCTGGCTGAACTCAGAACTGGGCACAGCACAGTAGCACCAAAAAAAAACCCCAAAAAACCTCAAATCCCATCTTTAAAAGCATCACTGCTGTACAAGGCATCCCATTCCCTGGCCTTGCTCAAAGTGAGCTTCCCAAAACAGAATAAGTTTTGAAAAACTCCAAGGGGGATTAGGAATGCAACATCTATTTATTTTCCTACAACATCTGTTTAGTATCTTAGGAAAACAAAACCAAACAAAATTAATTTACACAAACCTGCTATAAAGTATTAGATTTGCCTTTCACAAGCTGTTAGGTCACCAGGTCACACACAGCCCAGGTGATGATTCTGGCCACTGCCAGCCACACCTGTACTGGCCAGAGGCTGCCCATGGCCAGGGGAGGTGAGCCTGTGCTTGTCCCCTGCATAGTTTTGCTGAGTTTTTCCACAGCAGGGGTTTTAACTCCCTGAAATTTATGATTCATAACATCTTCCCAGTGGAAATATTTATTTCCTCAACCTGGACCCCTTGGTTTCCACAGCAAAATGTTTTCCCCTGACCTAGTACCATATTTTAATATTTGATTATTCTGTTCAGGTAGAAATGAAGAACTGCAGTTTTCTCACTCCAGAAACAGGGGCAGGCAGGATTTTAAGCTTCCAAAGCACAGTTATTTTTCCATCCAGCTGCAGCCAGCTCTTAGCACAAGTGGTCTCCATCTCTTGAAAACCCAGGAGCTGCTCAGCTAATCCTCAGCATGTGCCTGCCCAGCTAAAATCATCCTTTTAATTTCCCAAACCTCTAAACCCACAGGTTAGAGCATCAAAAAAAGCACATGGGAAAATTTACAAGGTTATTGCTGAGCAACTGCTCAATAAAAACCATAAGCAAAGGCAGGAGAGGAAGCACTTTGCTGCTGCCAGTAATCCCCAGGATCAAAGCATTTTTTGGCAAAGCAGAAACCCTGGACTTCCCACCCCACCCTCAGCATCCCCCTGCACTCCTCACAGGGTCCTTTCCTGCACTGAGCAGTGATAACATGGATTTCCCATGGAACATCACTGAGGTGAAACCAAGTAATACTGAGCTACTGATGATCCTGTAATGGAGAATTTCCTCTCCTCTGTGCCATCATACCTGTTACTAAGGAACTATCCGAGGTCAGCAGGGCAAGGCTGGGGTGCAGCAGGAATTGCAGCCAGGTCAGCAGCATCTCCTGCCACAGCTGCCAACACCTGGGCACTCCACAGCCCTGGCACACAAACCATGGATCCTGTGCCCACAAAGCCCTTGCTTATGCCCTGTTCCCTAGCTGAGCCTCAGCATTTGTCTTTTTCTTCTATTTCCTTCACATGCAAAATATGCTCAAAATATGAGGAATTTCTCTGTTCACCGCTTGCATTGCTCCACCATCAGCTGTCTCTCCCCATGGGTGTGGAACCAGAGAGTCCCCTGTGAACAACCTGCTGTTTGCACAGGCTTTAGCAGAATTAGCTGTGCAAACAAGATAAAAAGGCCGTGAAATCCCTCCAAGCAGCAGGACCCCAGCAGCTGAGAGCCCTTGGAGGGACACACAGCAGTTCCCACACTGCTGACCATGGAGCTGTGTGAGCTCAGTGCTCCTCAGCCCCACCAGGCTCCATCCAAAGTAAGACTGCCAATAAATAAAACAGATGTCCTGTTTTAATCTCCTTACTCCATTATTTTTACTCTTCCCAGCTTCTTGAAGACTTGTCCCAGCTGGAAGTAATATCCTGTTAGTCAGGACACTGCCACAACGCAGGAGCCCCAGATATGATATTCCCTTCCCACTCCTGGTAAAAATCAATCCTTTTTCCATGGCTGAACTCAATCAGGGAGTCATCTGCTCTGTCGTGGAATGCAAACTATCAAAGGACAAAATTGAAAATCAAGCAGCAGCAGGGGGTTTGTGCAACAAGCTGGGCCATGGGAGGGGATTCCTCCCACACACGGCCAATGCTCCTGGAACATTTTCATCCTGGTCTTTCACTTAAAGCTAAATTCAACATCCAGATTTGCCTTTGTGAATGAAGGTTGTGCTGCTCTGTGCTACTGCAGAGATCTCAAAGGGACATCAGCCAGGGCCATGCAGCCTCAGACTGAGAGGGGTCTCCAGCTCCAGCCCAGTAACTGCACAGCCAGCATGAAGTTCAACCTCTAAGAGATTTTTACTGCAAAGAAAGCAGAGCATCCAAACTCACAGGAAAAAACAAAGCAAGTGCAACCTTTTTTACCTCACCTGTAGAGCAACATCTATTCCTGGGCCCCAGGACAATCAAGCCAGGCTGGCAACCTCCACACTAGAAGTTCCTTTTTTCAATTAAAAGCTAATTCTCTTTTTTACTCATCAACAATGCTAGATCTTGGTATTTTTCTGCCCCATGATCTTTCTCCATAAACGTTCTGCAATGCAGGACAGCCTGCACTGCCTGGATTTACAGCCTCAGAAAAGCAGTTCATATTCTGTCTCATCCTCCTTTAATTTGGGGGCAGCTCTCAAACAGAGGTGCCAGGCTCAGACCCTGATTTACCATCCAGCAGATCCTGCCTGCTCAGAGCTCCCAGCTCGTGTCAGCTCCAGGAAGGAATTGCAATTCCAGGCTTAGCTTTGTACAGTCACCCAGAGCAGCAAGAGCCAAGCCCACCAAAGCCCAAGCAGAGAGGGATAGGTTTATGACAATTTCTCTTAAAACAACAGCAGAATGGGAGCAGCTAAAGCCTGGCTTTCAGACAAGCGGTCCCAGCTGTCTTCCCAAAGCAAACACTGCAACACCGAGAAACAGAAATAAAAATTACTTCATGGATTTGCTCTGGCCCTGAGCTTGTAAAAATGAAAAATGAGCTGGGTTTCTAAACCTCCCTCATTTCCCAGGATCCAAGGTTTTATTAACAAGTTTGTCAGTAAGGAATTTTTACTCTGTTTCCAGCATAAGCCACAACCTGGAATGAGATTTGTACAGCCCAGTTCTGGTTTTCCACCCTGGGGTGAACAGATCTTTGCTGTGTGCACACCCCCAGGCAGAGGCAGATCTGCCAGGATGGCTTTAGCCAAGGAAAGCACATCACAGCTCACCCAAAAAGCTCTTCCTGTTCTGCTGAGTTGCTCTTCAGTTTTTCCAACACCTTTCCAGTTGCAAATGTAATATGTTGCTAAGATCACCACATCCCATCCTTGGCTACCTCAAACCAGGGTGATACTACTGTTCCCACACTGGGATGGCTACATGGGTGCAACTTTAGCCTCCAAAGGAAGGGCAAGACAAAGGCTCTGCTACATCCACACTTGCTGCTCTTCCTCCAGCCTCCATCCACCCTGCACCTCTGCAGGGTCCCAACCACCCCCACTCAAACACACCATGCCACCTGCCCATAAAGTAGCCAAAACTTCTGAACAGCTGATGAAACTACTGCAAGTGTGTGTGGGGAACATCCCTTCTCCTCCATGCTGAGGAGCCAACAGGAATTCAACAAGTTGCCAGGAGAGCAAAGAGCCCACACAAAAACCAGCACTTTGCTGCCTTCCCCAAGTGCTGTGAGGCAGAGGCAGAGTCCAAGGGATGTGAGCACCATGATTTATTGGAAGAGGGAGCACAGTCATGGGGAGAGGCCCCCCCTGGAGCCATGGCAGGACAAAGCAGCCCCACAGGCAGCATGGGGCTCCAGGCACAGGTCACCCCACAGCACCACAGCCTCCCTCCTCCTCCTCCAGCCCAGGGAGACACCCCAGCCCCTGGGAAAGCCAGGAGGCAGACTCAAGGCATGCAGGAACTTTGATAAAGCCATTCCTGAGGTACCAGAGCAGCAGCAGGAATCCAGGGATGCTTTGAGGCTGGTCTCCAGCAGCTGCTGCACGTGCTGCTCCAAGGGGGAACACAGCTCTGCTTCCACTTTTCCAGAACTCAGGTCTTGCAGAGAGGTCTTGCTGTCAGCTCTCCAAGCTTCCCTTGTTTGCCTTTCCATAATGATCCCAAAGCTTGCATTCCACACACTAGCCAGCAGTTAGCCCAATTTATAACAATGTAGATCTACCTGGGAACTGAAGGGAAAAAAAATCCACTCCCATATACTAAGGCCTGGCAGAAGATATTTTTCCTGTGGTTCCCACTCCACTCATTAAAAAAGTTTAAAAAATAAAATTAGAAAGCAGAACAATCCTTCATGATAAGATTAAGGTCCTTGATGTGTGACTCTGTTTCAGTGTGCCCAAAAACTGTCGAGCTTTCTCCTGCATGAAGAGCTGGTCTCGGGTTCCACCACAGGCCACTGCTTTCCAAGCCCTGGTCATCTGCAGAAGGAAAAGAAAGTATGTGTACAACACAGACAAGGGCAAGGACAAACAGCTTGTGACATCCTGTTCTAAAAGACTGCAGAAATAAACAAAGCTAACAAGGAAAATCAAACTTCAGAACCCATCTCACAACCAGGAGGAACTTGCCCACCACCAGTTACTCCTCACAGCTGAGGTGGTAATTTCTGGGGTTTAGGTTCAGCAGTTTCCCAAGTGAGTGCTTCATTTCAAGACAATCCACATATTCTTTCAGGGCTTTCCCTTCCTTGCCTCAAGACAAAAACGCCAAAGCACAAACTCATTAAAACTCAGTGCCCTGAAGAGATTCTAGAATAGAACGAATTTAAGCACAGCTTTGGATTTATTGCCAACCAGTTCAATTCCCACAAGAGCTGCTGGGTCCCAGGTTTATTTTCATGAAATGCCATCCTTAACCACAATCTGGTGCCTTCAGTTTCAACAGGGTTCCACAGCACAAAGGAGCCAAAAGCCAGGTGTGCTTCAGTCTCTGCATGCAGAAAGGGCACCCATGAGGTGTTTCTGCACTGCAGGAAAGCCCCTGAGAATCCCCTGGTAAATGCAGCCAGGAGACAGGCAGTGGCCTGGACTGGAAATAGCTGTTCACATGCACTGCAGGGAGCCAGGGCTCCAGGGCTGGCCGCAGCAGGAACATCCCACACAGCCACAGAGTGGCTTTGGGCTCACTGAGGCTCAGCCCTGAGCTGGGTGAGCTTCCTTAATAAAGAACTGCCTGCCAGAAGCACCAGAGCAGCACAATAAATCCCCAGAGTCCAGCAGCAGCACAGACAGCCCTGCTGGCTGTGGGCAAAGGGATTTCAGTGCAAACCTGTCCTCTGTCACCACAGCAGCTGCCACTCTGTCACCCCCAAGTCACTCCCAAAGTTTATTTATACAGAGCTATTAGCTCTCAGAGCAATACAATCCTGGGGAGGACAGGAGGAGAAATGGAAGTGTTTAAGAAGGGTTTGTTCTGGGAAGGGGAAGGAATTACTCTGGCTGAGGGGTATTTATTTGTCAGAAGAAAGAGGTTTCACAAGACAGCTCTAATGCAGGGACAGATCACCCCTCACTGCAGTTTCCTGAGGACAACACTGCACCTTCCTGGGATGGGAAAACACTGTCACAGGAGGCCCCAGCTGCAGTTTAGCCCCCCCAACAGGGACAGACCTCAAGTGACTCAACCCAAGCAAACACCTACAAAATTATGGTCCAAATCCCCATGTCTAAGCTACACTGCCCAGCAAATAAGGGATTCCCCTCCATGAATGCATCCTGTCTGTGAGTGGTGAAGATTGTAGAGATCTGTTTATGCCCCAGAGGGCATTTGTAGGCTGCTGTGACTCCAGCACAACCCAGTTCCAACTGTGCAGAGCTGCTCTACCAGCACCAACCTCAGCATGAGGTACAAGGTGCCACACTGCCAGCTGAAGCTCTGTACTGCCACAGGGTCAGGATAAAGCAGGATAAAGCCAGCCTGTGCTGCCTAAGGCACACAGCCTTCCCCACAACCCAAAAACACCCTGAAAACACAGGGGTGGTAAACATCCTCCTGTTTAACCTTTATACAGCACTTCAGAATTGCTCAGCCCTGAAAAGCAAAAAAGATGAGCCTGCTGCTGTCCACTCAAGGAGTGCCCACTGGAAAAGGGAAGGTTTGCTTGACCATCAGAGCAGTCATCCAAATTCTTTGATGGGTGAGAATTCCCATGAGGAAATCCAGGGCCAAACATGCTGAGCAGGCTTTGAGGAACATAAAATGACACCTCTGGCTCAGCACCTCCCAGCCTTGCTGTAAAGGCAGCCCTGACAGTGCAGGGATGCCTGTGCAGCAGTTCAGATCTCCATCAAGGGACAAAGGCTGCACTGCCAGATTAACTCCTGCTTGGGAGAGCAGTGGCTGCTGCAGGGCTTACCGGTGCTGGTGGTCTGAAATGGCTTGGCATTTTCCTGTAGGACATTTTCTCTGGCTGCACTTGCACAAAAGCCCTGTTGAGCAAACCACTGTCATTCTTCCTGCTTGAGGAGGAGAGGTTCAGGGACCTTGACAGGAAATTCACAGGCTGCACCAGGAGAAAAAGCGTAAGGAAAGAAGAAATCCAGCCCTTCATCCACATTTACATGGACTGCTCAAAGGCAGCTCCAGGCTGCCACTGCTGCTTTGCACAGTTTTTTTCAGAGCAGAGCCAGCTCTGCCCCTGCTCTGAGCACCCAACCCCTCACCTGGGCTCTTTTGAAACACACAGTCTTGGGGAGGGCAGGCAGGTTTTGTGTCATATCTTCATCCACAATATCCAGGGCCAGAGACTTCCTGACTTTCTTGATGGGACTCCTGCGCAGCTGGGGAATGCAGGAACACCAGTGTCAGCATGAATTCAGCCAGGAAATGCCATCCTGAGGGCCCAGCAGCACACCAAGGCCAAGTCACCCCAGTTCTGCATGGCACCAGCACCTCAGGAAAACCCCCCAGCCTTCCAGGAGCCCAACTTGCCCCAGTGCTCCAAGTGTGCCAACAAGCCCTGAGCTCAGCATAAACCAGGACACTTCTGCAGTATTTTAAGCAGGCTTTAACCTCAGGCACCTCTTGCTGATTAAAAGAGAGTAGCCACAGGGCTAAAAACATTTTGGCACCAGTAGTAGGATGAATAAAACCAGATAAAACACTCCTTAAGAGCACAGGGCAGCTTAGCAGCTGGTACTGGATGCACAGCCAGCTCACCCCTTGTTTCCTCTTCTGTTTCTCAGGCTTCACATCATCCTCTATGATGAGTTCAATGCCAGCTTCACTTCGGAGCACCTCCTTCAAGTCTTCTTCCAGGTGAGGAGTCTGGGGCTGGGGTGAAAAGGCAGAGAGAGCACAAGGCATTCAAAACCTCTATGCTGGGCAGGCTCACAAGCATTTCCCTCAAGGGACAATGGGGTCAGGAGAGCCCACAGTGGGAGGACAAACACAAAAACCTATTTGCTTCCCAGCTGGGAAAGATATGACAAGTTTTCTGCTAGCCTGATGGATTTACAGTCCCTCACAGGTGTGAGGGACTTACCAGCTGAATCCCAGAGTGCCATCAGGAGACCAGTGTGTACACAATACCTGGGAGATCCAGCTCCTCAGGGAGGTTTATGCAGATAATTTCCCTGCTCCTCAAGGTCATCAGTAATCAAGCACTGCAGCCTGATTCAAGGGCAGCTTTTGGCATTTTTAGCTGGTTTACAGAGAAGCTAAAAGTCCTGCAGCTGCTCACAATGAAATTATCACTATGACAATGTCCCCTTCACCCCTCCCCTCTCAGCCTGGCACTACTGCCCTTTGTTCTGGCATAGATAAGAGTTTTCTCACAGCCCTGCCCCAACCTCCCCCCACCCTATGTCTCACTTACATCCATCAGCACCACAAGCCACAGCCCTCCACAATAATTACCAGAGGTCTAATTGGTCCATATTTTTCCAGGGCATTTTTGAAAGGCGTGGGAGTGTGAGGTGTGTTGTCCACCACATATGTCTGATCTGGTGTGACAAACCTAGAAGCAGAGTGGGAAAAACAAGGGATCAGACAGGCTGTAACCCACACAAGGCCACAACCCACCCAGCAGCTGAGCACAGCAGAGCTCACTTGGCAGTGCCCTCAGTCAGCCTGGACACCCACTCACTGCAGCTTAGAGAAGAGCTGTTTTAGGGGGGGAAACACTGATTTAAGGAAATCCCCAGCCTGCCTTGCCCCTCTCTCAGTAATACCATGACAAGTGCTGAGAGCTGTGTCTGAATTGGCCCAGACTCCTGTGTGGAAAAGGACACTGCTCAGGGAGGAGGAAAGGACTTACACTGAGTTCTTCTGGAGCAGAGGGGTCTTGTCCCTGTGCAGTGGGGTGGTGACAATCACCTTCTGGCTGCACACAGGTGTGGAGGTCAGGGAAGGGTTCTCCAGTTCTAGTGTATCCTGTTTGGTCCAAAAGTTCAAGAACTGCACAGCATAGGAAAGAAAAATTGAAGGCAGTCAGTCTCAAGCAGCCCAGCATAGCATCACAAGCAACTACTTCCTCCTAAATATGAGGGAAAGCCTGAAATAGAAACAACCCTTCCAAACCAGGGTGGGTCACAGTTCTGTCACGGACACACATGAAAGTTGCCAGTAGGTGCCTCACACCTATAAACATTATTCACTTCCCATAAGGGATGAGCTGATACAACTCTCACAGCTACCAACTACAGAGTGGAAGAGAAGTCTCTCCTTGCACTGGTAATCCCAGCTCACCCAGTCTATTCAAACCTCAGGTTGCAAACAGGAGGAAAGTCCATGTAACACAAAGTATACCAGTATACAAGGCACTGAGCTGTCTTCAGCTTAAACTATGACAAAACAACAAGCTGTGTTAGCTCTTCTAGGGTTTCACTTCCCAAGAGCCAGTAAGTGACAGCTCTGCTCCCATAATGAACAGTGTACCCAAAAGCCTCTTGGAAGAGAAAAATGGTGTTTGTGACATTCACTGATGGTGGAAGCCCAGCCTGAGGCAGGGCTTTGCCTTCTCAGACTCACTCCAGACATTCCTGCCTTTCACACTCTGTGGAGCTGTACACTATAGGTCCCACTCAGATTTCTTCTTGGTGCTGGCATTTTGAACTGAACCTGCATTTTGGACTCTCCTGTGGTGCCTCTCCCATGTTTTCTGCTGCAGAAACAGCAGAAATAAAGGCTTGGAAGGCACAGCTGGAGAGGGTCTGGACAATAGAGCTGCAGTGTGAGCTGTTCTGGAGAATGCAGCAGCCTTTATTCAGATTTATAGATACAACTCCACCACTTCCACATGAGACACTCATGGGTCTCACCACCACACTGCTCCAAGGTGATGTGTGTTGGAGACCACGTGTGTGGACACTGTGGGAGTCACAGCAAAGGCTGAAAGATCCTGAGTTCCTTTTGCAACAAAGACAGGGCCAGGAGCATTTTCATAGGCACAGCAAGACAGACCTGCACAAGGTGCTTGCTGTCCAGCCTGATTATGTGACTGAACTGCAAATAGAGAGGGAAAACAAGTTGTCACTGGTGCCACTCTGCTGCCCACAGCTGGGGCAGCAATGCCCTGGGGACAGCAGCAGTGTGCTCTCCATCACACCCTGGTATGCAGATGGGATTCCTTCCTCACACAGGGCACTTGCCCTGCCCCTCACACAGGGGAGCTGGGCTTTCTTAAAACTGCAGTCACTCCCAGATGGAGACACAGGCTTCTGCTCCCAAAGGAAGGGCAGCACTGAAGAGAAGCAGTGCCAGAAACCAGCTCTGAGCTTTCTTTTAGTGCAGGAACACACTCTGCACACCGACATGGCCTCATTCAAGGCAGGAGGAGCACAAAGCTGGCAGAGCTGAGGGGAAGATACCTGAGATGGAGAGAAGGGCAGTGTCTTTACAGGGGTGCCCTTGGGTGTCATGCTGTTGCAGGAGTCCAGGAAGGACATGCTGGTGCTGGCGACGCTCTCCGTGACGGGCGAGAGGGAGCTCTTCCTCTTCTTCTGCCTCTTGAGCACCGAGGGCGGGGTGCCAAAGCTGCCCTCGGCGTGGGGGGAGATGGGGATGAGCTCCCCCTTGCTGCTCCTGCTCAGGTCAGAGATGGTGTGGCCGTCCAGGCGGTACTCGGTGACGCTGGGCAGGGCCAGGCCCGCCTGGCCGGGCGCGGCTCGGGCCGGGCTGCTGCTGCCGCTGCTGCCGCCCGCCGAGGGCTCCTCGGGCAGGTCAAACTGGCTCAGGTCACACCACCCATCGGGGTCCTGCACACAAGGGAGAGCGTCAGCAGCAGCCCAGGGGGCAGCTGAGCAGTCAGACTGGTGAACTGGGAGGTGAAGTACGTGGGGGTGTGAGACTGCACCAAGCCTTGGAAGGAGCCTGGCCAAGGGCAGCTCAAGCCCTGCTCTCCTCTGCCACAGAAACTGGGGCCAGAGCAGGGATCTGACCCAGCTGAAAGCAGCTGCTTGTGCACGGGGCAGGTTTTTCTATTTATGCAAGGCTGGTTTCCCTGTTCAGTTCACAGCACAGCTGCACAAACAGCTGCATCCCCTCAGAGAGGGGACAAAAAAACCAGCTGGGCAGAGGGCTGGGGACAGGGACTGAATGAAGCAGCTATCACCCAAGAGCAACCCACAGTCTTGGGCACACCTGTAAAGCTGGGCATGGGGCTCTGGTGCAACCTGCACAGCTGAAAGCAGATTAAAACTAACCAGACCAGCTCAGAAACAAGCTGCCTCACAGCTCCACCCCACCAACAGCCAGCACCACACAAGCAGGCCCCCAAGGGCCCACAGATGTGCTGCTCAAGCCTCAGGCACACCATCTTCCTATATGGAAGCAAAGTGGCTCCTTCACAGATCCTAAATGCCTCAAGCAGGCTGGGCTGCAGAGGCAACTTCCCTCTGATGGCAACAAAGTGCCCTGTTGATTTTAGGCAGTCTCTCAGCCTGGTGTGCTTTGTCACCCAGGGGACCTGAGCACTGCTTGACTGGCTGAAAATAAGTTATTTCAGTGAAGCTACCTCCACTGAAAGCAAATGGTAGCATTGTGCTATCGTGAAGGGGTCTGTCCTGCATTGTACAATGGGCTTGGCTTATTCCCAGTCTGTCCTGTCCTATCCCACCCCAGAACAGGACAGAAAGGACAGCCAATGACAACAGGCCTGAACCATTAAAAAAAGGAGAGCTGGGGACAGTGGCTGACAAAGGGCTTGAAATCAAGTTTGCCAGCACTTACAGCCTCCCACACAGGCAAAGCCCACGGATAAGGACAGCCAGCTAGGAAAATCCACAAGCCCAGAGCAATACTGTGGAGCTCAGCAGAGCTGGAAAGGTCTAATCCAGCCCTGGAAGAGAGACAGGGGGAAGCTGCAAGGCAATGACAGACCCAGTCCTCCTCAGGGTGATGATCAGGGGATCCAGTAAGTTCACTCAAAAAGGGTGAGGATCAGCCTCCTAACAGTAACTGGAGGAACAAGGGTCTGTTACTTACAGATTCAATCATGTCCAGAGCTTCACTGAGGGCTGGGGCACAAGCTGGGTACATAGAGTTGGCAGTTTCAACAACCCATTTGTATGGTGACTCGGCCAATAAAGTGCCATCCTCGGGCACTGCATCATCTGGGGTCCCCTCCACATTCTGCTCTGCCACTCCTGCAGCTGGCAGCTCCAAGGGCAACTCCTGCACACCAGTCACTTCCTCATCACTGACATCTTCTTCCTTTATTTCAGAGACATCCACTGGCCAGTTGGGCAGCACGTTCTTGGCACATACAACAAAGAAAGTCCAGATATCAGCAGAAAGCAAGGGAACAGTGTCAAGCCCTGGGGACAGAGAGCACCTGGAAGCCTTCAGCTTTGCCCACTCTCCTACCTGCTACTGGGTTTGTTTCACATCCCCATTCTCCCTCACTGATCTGTCCCATACACTACCTAAGAAGGAGTCCATGCAACATGAGCATAGAACTGCTTAATTCAAAATTTCACTTAACAGTGTCCCAGGAGAAAGTGGTACTTAGGCTAAGCATGTAGCACTAGTTCTATGTTTCCTATTTACCAGGAGCCATCCTTCAAAAACTACATGCTTTCTTCATGGAAACAGTCACTGGTTGTACTTCCCTCCTTCCTTTTTAGAGGAAAAGAATACAGTATCTCTTTACCCTGCTCCCACACACACACTGTCTGGAGCAGCCTCCTTCTGCCACCAGCAACAGCACAATGAAGCCAAAAGAATATTGGGTGTCCAAGACAGACTTGATGCTGGGATTGGCAAGCTAACAGCTCTAGCAGACTGCTGTCCTCTGCCTGGATAACTCAGGCTCCCATAACACCTCTAGCTCCTGGAGGGAGACATCTGGGAGGCTGGGGGACGCACAGGCTGTATATGCAGACACCAGGCTGTGGAAAAGGCAGCGAGAGGCAGCAGAAGGGTGGATGAAGAGCTCCAGAATGCATTAGCAGTGCAGGGGACTGACTCAGCTGCCTGCTGCAAGTGCAGTACCTGGCTCTCAGCTGTCGTCTGACTTTGCTTCTCCTTGTTATCCACCTCTACAAGGAAGTACAGAGGCTTGGACTCCTTGGTTTCATTGAGGAAACCTCCCGTGTCCACTTTCCGCTTGATGGTGGAGTTCCAGTGATTCTTCACAGCATTGTCGGTTCTGCAGAGGAAGCAGAAGGGAACAAACCATCACTCACAGCAGCTCTAAGCACAGCTGGCAGCTCCAACACCCTCCCCAGCCCCATCCCAAGAGCCTAACACAGGGATCTCCATGGGCCACCCAGCAGGGAAGGCAGCAGCGAGCAGAGGGGTCCTACCTCCCAGGCAGCAGCTTGGCAATCTCTGCCCAACGATTCCCCAGGACCTTGTGGGCCTCAAATATGATGCGATCCTCCTCCTCTGTCCACGAGGACTTCTTCACTTCAGGGTTCAGGTGGTTATGCCAGCGCTCCCGGCACTGCTTCCCTAAGCGCCCTTTCAGGTGCTTGGCTATCAGGGTCCACTGCTTGGTGCCATATTTTTTAACCAGTTCAATTACCTTTGGAGAGAGTGGGAGGGAAATAAGGAAATGGAATAAAGGAGGGGAAGGTCAGTACAGTAATCTTCAGGCTTTGTTCTTCATCTCTCCTGGGACCAGGTAAGGGCAGATGAAGGAAGGCCCCTTTGGAGGAAAAGTTGGAGGGACCCAGCAGAGCTATCAGGTGTTCCAACCCTCATGAGAGCAGTGATTCAAATTTCTGTAAGAGGCTGCTTCCATGCAGACATTTTGTCACAGGGCACCTGTGAATGCAGATGACCTCTCACAGAAGATGGGGTAGAGACTGGCAGGTGCCCAGATGCAGAAACACATTCCTATTTTAGAGCAAGGGCCAAATCCCACCTGCTTCAAGGCTCCTCTGCCCTCCCCATTTCCAAGGACCTGGGTGTGTGACTGTTCCCATCAGCTCTACACTGGCCTGCTGCTCCCTTTAACAGTGTGGTACACTCAGGACAGACAGGGCTGCAGCTCCATGCCCTGACAGCAGCAGGACACACAGAGGGAGATCCAAATTCACTTCAGAACCATCCAGTCTTCCTCTTACTCTCCATCCAGAGCTTTGTCACTTTTGCCAGAGCCCCAACACAAAAGCTTCTGGGTACTGAAATCATTCTGGGCTCCTACAGTGTCCAGGGCACAGTCAGGATGAAACAATTTACTTCCTGAAGTATTTGGTGGGCTGCAACTTCAGTGCACCAAAATCCTGTTCTCAAATAGTTCTTGAAGAACATTTCTACCCTGGCCAGCTGAGCTGAGCTGAAAGGTGCAGGTAGAAGTGATGCTCACATAACAAATGGCCCTGCTGCAGACTCTTGCCTTTTAAGCACAGAAAAATGGACCAAACTGAGGCCAAGGAGCTGGGCCAAAGCAATGAGAGAGCTGGAGACTAGCCTGGCCAGGATGGGTAGGCTGGCAGTCAGGACAGTGCAAAGAGAAGGGGAACTGCTCTGCTGTAAGAACAGGGAACAACGTCAGGAGAAGCTTCCTTAAGGGCTTGACAGAACGTAATGGGACCGAAAGGAAAGAACCCGGGGAGCAGGAGTGTTAAAGACAATCTGCCAAACTAGGATGTTCTGTACCAGAAAACCTTGGCAAAATTTGGATTTCACTCCAACTTTCCTTAAGCACATCAAGATGATGAGTCTGTCTGAGCCAGCCCCAGTCAGCTGACTCTGGAATCAGCAGAGACACAGGCTCACAGAAGTCACGATTCACCCAGCCAACCTCAGACAGCCACTCCAGCCTGCCTACTGTGGCACAGGAAATGCCAGTTTTATTTTCTCTTCGATCCAACCTGGCCAGGCCAGGTGGAGACCTGCCAGCAGGCAGATGAATTAATTCCCTTTTCAGCTCTCTCCCTTGGCAGCCTACTGTAGCAGCACTGTGTGAAAGGGAGAAGGTGTTTACCTGGAGAGGCCTAGATCACATCACATCCTGACCATGGCTGCCTGGGCTGCTCAGGGCAGGGCAGACAGAGCTGCTCTCACAGGTATCCACCAAAGGGAACAATTACAGTTTACAACACCTGAGGATGGCTCTGACAGCCCCACCCTCTCTGCAGAGACAGTCCAACACTCTGATCCTCTCAGCCCTGACTCACCTTTTGATCCTCCTCTTTGGTCCATGGACCCTTAACCAGGTCTGGGTTCAACACTCGCAGCCACCGGTACTGGCACTGCTGGTCACTGCGGTTCTGGGAACAGGAATGGGAACAGCTCTGCATTAGACCAGAGGCCCAAAAAGCTCCAAAAGTGACAGCAGTCCCCATACACACAGGCTGCCCCACAAAACACCTGCAGAAGCACATAGAGAATACATATGGAGGTCCTGGGCCCAGGGCACTGGACACAGGGACAGGAAGCTCAATTTCTCACCCCAACTCCAACAGACTCACTCTGGAAATCCCTCTATGCAAGAAGGTCTCCCTGCCCTGAAGCAGCCCCATTTCACAGCTTGGAGCTATGAAGTCAGAACAGAGACCCACTGCACAGACACAGGGAACCAGCTCAAGGAGGAACAGCAACATGCAAACACTGGAATTCCCAGCTGGGCATGGGGTCACTTACAGGAAAGTGGCTGGCCAGGAACTTCCAGTCATTCTGCCCATAATGGCTCACTAACATCTTCAGCTGCTCATCCTGCAAAGGACAAAAAAATCCACTTTCAGATACACTGAGGCAACACATCACAGGGCTGATGACATTAAAAGAACAAGTTAGATATTTTGAACTGTCAAGGTTTTGTTGGCATTGTGTATTCAGGGGAGGAAGGCAGCTCACACCAGTGTTTAGCAGCCCTCCAGTACATGGAGCCCAACTGGAACAGACTGGTTCTGAGCTCTGTACTAGGACAAGCTCATACATTAGGTACAAAACAAGAGCTCAGCTCTGTTACTCTACAGTCTGATTCAAGGCCAAAGGCCTGTTTATCCAGCCCCAGAACACTCCTGACCAGACAGTCCATCTCCCAGCTCAGCCACTGGTTTTGTCTGGCCAGGAAAGCTGATTGACTGAAGTGTATCACCACCTGCCTGGTCCTCTTCTGTCTTTCAGTGTTACAGGGCTCTACAGCATCTCTTTTGTGATCCCTGCTATAGCCTGGGTGTGCCAGCTCCTACAGCTTACAAAAGCCTGTTAGAGACATCCTCATCTGTAAGCTCTGGATAGCTCAATAATGAAATTATTCCCTGCCCAACAGGAGCCCAAGGCTTTGATCTCTCCACAAAGCCCACCTTACTTGGTGTTCTGACCCTAGCTGTATTTTTCACAGCACAAAACCAATAGTGTAACTGGGAGGAAGGAAGAAAATATCCCAGTTAATTTCAGGCTCTGAGCCAGGATGACTAAGCCATGATCTCAAGTGTCAATACTCCCTGCTTTTGCTCCAGAAAAAGGAGTACATTTCCACTGCACATTCCATCTCCTTGGAGGCCTCAGCCATCATCTGGACCCCTCTGTGCTCACAGGAGTGCTGCAGGCAGTGCTGTTTTCCTCAGTAGTCACAGGCTTAAGTTAAAAATGTTTGAGCTCTTGCTCTTCAGGCTATGCTTCAAACTCTCCTGAACCTCTGAGCCTCATTCAGGCCTGAGCTCAGTACAAGACACATGGTCCAGTCCAGTGGCAGGACAGGAGGTGAGATCATGGCCAGCAGGTGAGGACTGGAGTGGAGTCACCCAAGCCCAGGGTGCCATGTCAGAGGCACCACCCCAAAGCACCTCTCTCAGCAAATTTCAGGCTCTCACTCACCTCTTCTGGTGTCCACTTGACTTTGCACCTGCCATCCCGCTGCTCTGGCACATCCGGATCGGTGTCCTGGTAATGCAGCTCATCCTGCTCCTCTCTAGGGATGAATAAAGGAGGATTATAATTTCTACCTGATAAAAAAGCAGGAGAGGGAGCAACCTCCACCATAGAGAGCAAAGCTCCAGATCTCTCCCTTCCAGCACCGAGCCCCAACCTCATCAACACCCACCCACACACCCCAGACTGAAAGGAGATCCTCAACTTCAGGCTCCAGCGCCTGCTAGCAAGTATTACTCTGCCCAGAGCAGGGAAAAGAGCGCTTCTTTCAATTTCTGTCCCTCGGGGTGGACTTTGCATCTGGGCACGGGCACCATTTCCCCGGCACAGCTCAGCAGCTCCGGATCGCGGGGGCGCGGAGCGGCCGCAGGGTTCCCGCTCAGCCCCGCTGCCGAGCGGGCCGGGCCGGGCCGGGCCGGTGTCGCAGCGCGGGTACCGCGGGGTAAAGATGTCTGGGGTTCTTTGAGTGAAAATGGCTTCAAGTGCATGTATGGATGCTAAT
>JANRGV010000048.1:10738045-10788628 GCA_024734035.1 Alethe castanea | reverse complement strand
CTGCATTTCTATTTTAATTTTCCTAGTAAAGAACTGTTATTCCTAATTCCCATATCTTTGCCTGAGAGCCCCTTAATGTCAAAATTATAATAATAATAATAATTTGGAGGAAGGGGGTTTACATTCTCCATTTCAAAGAGAAGCTCCTGCCTTTATTGGCAGATATCTGTCCTTCAAACCAGGACACAGAGAAATAAAGATAGGGATGGACAGACAGCTGTGAGGAAGAGAAGAGGCTGGCGGCAGGAGTGGAGGGAATGAGCAAAATGGATGGATGGAGATCAGAGGAAAATCCTGGTGGGATGGAGACAGAGGGGTGGAAGGAGAAGGGATGGGAGCAGAAGTCAGTGCTGCATCCTCTGGAGCTCCCCTGGCCCTGCCTGGGAACAAAGATGCCCTCAGAACAGCTCACAGGTGTCTTCACCCCAACCCCAGAAACAGAAACACATCCTGCATTCGCTGCCTCAACACACACTTGGGAGAAAAACAATTCCTAAGGTGAGTGGAGATATTTTACTTCTTGCTGGTGTTCCCAAGATAATACTGAAAGGAACATTTAATGAAATAAATCTATTTTCTCTTTGCTTTGGCTTTCAGGGTCCGGTCCCAAGACAGAAACAGCTTTATGGCAAGTTACCAGTCGTTAAGCAAAGTCTCACCACACACTGTGATCATCTGCTACAAAATCCACCAGATATTAAGATTCTCTTCCTTTCCAGTTCATGGAAACATTAAGCTTTCAACAGAGCATGGGCACAAATAACATTATAAAAATGAGTGCAAAATTGTGAACAAGTATTGCCCCTCACTTGAGTACACATCAGAAATTCAATTTACTGTTCTTAGATCTAACTCCCATCAGTGATATCAGTAACACAAGAGAAACCACATCAAAGCTGCCAAGAATGCAAACAGGTGATGTTTGCCAACAAATCAATCCATCAAAAATAAAATTTTAACCCCAAAGTGGGAATAAACTTTCCAGAAAATGCTGCAACATTTTAGTTTCTCTTCAAAATCTTTACTCATGAAAAAAAACAAAACACCTTTAAAAAAAAAAGAACTCAGCTAAACGACAATAAGCAGAAGGAAGGCAGGGATGATGCTGCAGGACTTTGGTCCAGTGAGCAGGCAGCATTCCAGCCTCAGCTCCAGCCAGGACTGTACTGTGCTGGCTGTTCAAGAGCCAGCTTCTCCCAGCACCACCCCAGTGCAGGGAAACAGTAATTTTAAACACTTTTTGGAACTAAACTTCACAGAAGGGTCTATCTCATTTGGTGTACCCAGGCACACAGCACAGTCCAGTCCACACTGCTGGCCAAGAATGGGTTTGAGTTGGTTTTTTTCAGTCTTGTTATTTTTTCAGTTTATAAATAAATCCCTTGTTGGACAATAGAGATGTTTTGGAAATCTATTTATGGACCACTGGAACTCAAAATAAGTTTACAGCCTGAGTGCTGCTGTTTTGATCCAACAACAAACTTGCTGACTGTGGCTCTGCCATCCTGGCCCTTGGCACGGGGCTCCTGCACCACTTCTGTGGCTCCTGTGTCCCAACCTCCACGCAGGGGAAGAACACAGATTTTATTAATTTCATTCCCAATGATGGGATTAAATGGCTCATGCTTTATTATGAGGATTTAAAAGAATTATAAAGAGATTTCTTATGATGTTCCCAGCCATTGTTATATCATTGGTTAGAGCATCAGGACAAAAGGAACGGCCTCAAATTGCACCAGCGAAGGTTTAGATTAGGAATTAGGAAAAAGTTTTTCATGGAAATGGTTATGAAACATAAAAACAGACAAGCTGCCCAGAGAAGTGGTGGATTCACCATTCCCTGGAAGTGTTAAAAAAATGTGTGGATGTGGCACTTGAAGACATGATTTAGTGATGAACATGGGGCTGGGGCTGGTTGATGGTTGCACTCGATGATCTCAAAGGTCTTTTCAACCATAACAACTCCATGGTTCTGTGATTCTCTCCAGCTCCTGGTGTGTCCTGAGCTGCCTCTCCCAACCTCACAGCTGGGATCCAGCACCAGGACAACAGAGAAGCAACACCTTAGAGCAGATCTTACACATTTGACTTTACACATTTCTCAATTCAGTTTTAAGACAACACCACATTCATAAGGGGATTTTTTTTCCATTTCCAATTCCAGCTTTCTGGGTTCCAGCTAAGCAAAAGCAAGTACAGCTTTAAAGCATTTGTACTGTATGCCAATGATGGTTTTAAAGATGCTGCTTCATCCTTAGTGACAGCAAATCTTTAAATCCCAGGAGCAGCTGCTTTGTGCAGGAAAGTGAATTCCAAACTCCAGGTGATGCTACTGGTTGTGGCCAGACTTGTAGCCATTAGTTCTCCAGAAGCTTCAGAGTCTCCTGAAGATGATGGATAAGCTGAAATGTAAGCATTGAATGGAAAAGTGCAGTGCAAGAAATGTTCAGCAAACTCTACTGGCAGGCAGCAGCAGCAAAGTGGAAACCCCCAGGAAGTGATTTTCCTGGGAGGAATGGGCAGCATGAGGAATGCCAAGTGCTGCCAGGACAAACTGACTTGGCACAGGGTGTCCTGTGGACTGAGCTGTGGCCACACTGCCACAATCCACTGCCACTTTTTGGAATTAGAGTAAAAACTATTGGGGATTTTGGTTTGGTTTTTATCTGTCTCACCTAATGCTCATGCTTGCAAATGAGCTGCAAAATACTTAGAATTTCTCCTCCCACTACAACCTAATTTGTAGGAGTTAAAGCCCAGCAGCTCAGCCATGGATTTAAATGTCACAGATTCCTGACGGCCCCCTAAGCTCATTCCCCACCCAAGCACACCAGGGCTCCCTTCCGAGCAGCCTCAGTCCTGGCCTCCATCACAGTTTTCCTTGCTTTTACTCTGATATTCCAGAAGCTGGTTTTTTTTTTTGTCTAGAGTGGTTTTGTTGGTTTTACTTGTATGAATAAGCAATTTTCCCCCTATATTCGCTTAAAAATCCCATGTGTCAGTTGTGGTGGTGCCACTGTGAATGGGGTCAGAGGGTGGGAAACCTGCAGGCAACTCCAGCAATGACCTGGCTTGATCAGAGCTTTGCCAGGTGTCTCCCAGCAATTCCTGTCTCACTCTTATTTCTCCCTGCCTGGTAGAATGTCTGCTTATTTTTAGGTCTGGGTAATTATCATCACAGAACTCAAAGCACTTCTTTGTTCTGGTTATTTTAAGCAGAGCATTACACGAGTGGTGCCATCGCTGTGTCTCCGGATGGATTCTGGTCTGGAGGGAATGAGACTGAGGACAAACACAGCAAAACCACCATGAACTTACAGGACCTAAATCCTAACAGGAGACTGGAAAAGTTCACGCTGGACTTGTGCTGCTTTTTTTTGCGTTTTCCAGAAATTCAGCAATGTCCAGATGAAATCCATATGTACTGACTCTCCCCCTGCAGGGTTTTTTGAGAAAGCCCATGGCAATCTGCACATGAATCCTGCACTGCAGCACTGGTTTGATGTGGTTAGACCCCAACAGCTTAAAACTGGTTTATCTGGAAATGGTTTTGACCACCAGGCACCCACTGACCTCAGGCTGTGTCAGCATCACCAGCCCAAGATCTGGGGCAGGAGAGAACAGGATCCAGCTCCCACTGAGAGCAACAACCACACTGCTGCTGCTCATGTGTGGGTTTGAAAGATACCTTTTAAAAGCAAGAAAAGGTGAAAGGATGCAAAGGGACCACCCCTCAAGAGCAAGGCTGGGGGAAAATCCAGGCTACCAAAAGGGTTTTGCAATTTAACCTGGAGGTTACATCATGTCTGGCAGCACACACGGGCTGTCTGCAACAGGGCTTTAGCCTGGCATAAGGTACCACCCCACAGACTAGATTTTGGAACACAGGCCAAAACTATAGCTGGAACAAAGGACAAAGTCTGCACTTCCCAAAACAAGACCACAACTTGCTCCAGAAACCATAGAAAGTTACATAAATGAAAAAGCTGATTCATGAGAACAAAAATAAAAGCTTCTCTCATGGATTATAATGCCATTGTAACTGCATTCATTCAATAACCCAAGGCCTAAAAACTTGTTAAATCCCACACCAACAACACCCAAGTCCAAAGATCTTTGTGCACACAACGATTTTTTTCCTACCAGAAGAACCAAACAGGAAAATTAATGTCACCTCCATGTACTAAAGTCCTGGGGAATCAGGATTCTCAAGGGAGCCAAGGATGCTTAGAGACCCAACTCCCACTCACTTTTATTTACTCTGACAGAGGCTGCAAAGAGAATAAAATCCCAGGGGGATTTGGCATTTAGTTCCTTTGGGCTGCTTTGGGAAGTTCAGCCAGCAACACCAGCCTGGCCCCTCTGGTTGGCACAGCCCAGCACAGCTGAGCAGGTTCCCAAGTGCCACACTGCCAACTTGCTACTGGAGTTCAAGGAATTAAGAAAAAATAAGAAACCTTTTCTCTCTTGCTGCAGCAAGGAGGGTTTGAGTTCAGTGTTCCAGCAGAGTTTTCGAGTGTCACTAATTTGGTGTCAGACATGCAGTATAACCAATTCCACCACACCTCGACTACAGTCAAATTCTAACAAGATACTAAAAGGCCACAAATAGGTCAGAACTGTCTTGTTGCAACATCCAGTGTCTGTTTAGCTACTTTCCTCCTGCAGAGGCCAAAAGCAGATTCCTTTACCCATTAGCCAAGTAGGAGGACAAGTAACATTTCCTTATTTATATCTCCCCAGCTTCTGGCACACAGCAGCAGCAGCGCTGCCTAACAAAGCCCTGATGACTTTTTAATGTGTTTTAGGTTTACTTTCCATGAAGGCACCTTAAGGATCAACGTTATTATCACAGCTTAAAGCAAATTCTGCTCTTAACAAATGATACCCAAGCACTGGGGAAGTGTGTGGGGGTGAATCCATTCATCCTTTAGCACCTGCCTGTCAAGGACTATTGTGGTGTTACACAGAGAACATCTTATCAACAACACCTGAAGCCCATGTTTGAAAGTGGCATTTAATAAACTTCACTTTTTGTTCCACTACATGAAAATGGTTCTGTCAGCTGAAACCCCATCTCTTTTCCTACTGAAGCACCGAATTCAGAAGTAAATCCTTCTCTTTTTTTGGCTGCAAGGAAAAGATGGTGGGGCACTGAAAGGGCTCCCCAGGGAATGGTTACAGCCCCAGGGCTGCCAGAGCTCCACGAGTGTTTGGACAGCACTCCCAGGGATGCACAGGGAGGGATTGCTGGGGTGCCTGTGCAGGGCCAGGAGTTGGACTGGATCCTTGTGGGTCCCTTCCAACTCAGGATATTCCACGATTCCATGAAAAGAAGGGTGACAGTGCATTCTCCTTCAACTCTCCTCCCTCCTGGCTGCTCCCCAACACATTTTCAGTTGCTCATTCAGCATTTTCTTGCCTGTCCAGGTTCCTGACTGCACTGGCAGCATCCAGTTGTTTTGCCCAAGAGCCCAGCTCAGTCTCAAGCCTGCCAGAGATGCACAAACTCTTGGGAGTGTTCTGGGTGGCTGTGCAGATCAGATGCACCCTCCTTTAGTCAGGATATCTGTGTCCTCACCACAGCCAGAAATGACACATCCCTCTATTCTCTGCTTAGATGCTTCTGTTCATTCTGGAAAAGGCTCACAGAGGGTCACTCCTGCCAAGTCAAAGTCATTCACAAATCAAGTCAGGATATGCCAAAGCTCTTCCTCACAGCAATCATGGCCTGCTCAAAGACTGCCTCCCCAAACACAGACTCTGACTGTTTCTCTGGGATTTTTCCTTCCTTTTCTCCTTTTTTAAGAGATCTATGAAAAGTGACAGCAATGCCCAATGGGATTATTTGCCTGGATTTCAAAACCAAGCAAACCCCATGGAGCCAAAACTTCCATTTGCATGGATTTTAATGCAAGATTTTAACAATTAAAATTTCATTCCATCATCAGCCAAAAAACAGACATGTTTGTTCATGGGACGGCAGTGAGCCTTTTTTACACTGTACTTCCATGCACACAGAACACAAGATGTCCAGCAGCTGGGCAAGGGAGAAGCTAAAACCTAGAAGTCCCAGGAAGTTCTGGCAGCACTGGGGCTGGTGCTAGCAGAGGCATCAAATCTCCCTGCCTACTTTTTGTAGACAACCCAAGAGCCTGAACACAGAAAAACAGTGAATGCAACTGAAGCTTCCAACTACTGAACACTGGGAGGTGTCCCAGATCTGGAGAGGTGTCAGACTGACACTTGTCCCCTCACACAGGGAAGGTTTGATTGGAGACATGGAGGGTGCCTGACTCCACTCTGCTCATGCTGGGCTCCAGGGACAGCAGCTGGAGTCTCCCCTCCCTTCATGTGATCTCTGCAAACAACCCCAGCAGGAGCTGTGTTTGATTAGGGATGAACTTTGCACGGGAAGCAGCCTGAGTGTCAGGGAAGCCTCTGGGCACTGCCTGGCAGCAGCTCCAAGCTCCTATGGCCTGACCCCTCCAACACCCAGAGCCTGCCCATCCTCATGCAGGGGCTGTGCACAGGCTGCTCCCAAACCTCACCTCACCCAGCCAGCTCTGGGATTATCCAGGAGAGATGCTCAGGGAAGCACAGCTCTTACCTGGACCATAGATACTCACCCTGCATTAATCAGGGCTATGGAAAGAGGCCTCCACCAGCTCCAAAGGCCTGCCCCGAGCATGGCTTCACCACTTCTTAGAACCACAGACTCACAGAATACCCTGAGTTGGAAGAGACCCTCAGGGATCACTGAGTCCAGCTCCTGGCCCTGCACAGGAACCCCAACACTCCCATGCTGTGCCTGAGAGCTCTGTCCAGGTGGTCCTGGAGCTCTGGGTCTGTGCCCATTCCCTGGGGCGCTGCTCTGGAGCCTGACCACCCTGGGGATGAGGAATCTTTTTATACCATCCAGCCTGAACCTCCCTGCCACAGCTCCAGCCCTTCCCTGGGGTGCTGTCCCTGGTCAGAGGGCAGAGGTCGGTGCCAGGCTATGCCTTGGCTGGGCTCCATGGAGCTGTGAGTGGGAATCTCCTCCAGTCACACAGCAGTGCTGCTCTGGGCCCAGCCCAACTCCCAGCTGATGTGGGAATTCTTGTGCCATCACAAGCAAAGGGAAGAAATGAGCCAGGGCAGGCAGGGCTCCTGTCCCAGCAGCAATAAGGACTGAAAGCAGGGATCAAACCATGGCCTCAGGCCATTCCTGCCACAGGCTTTCACTTCACTCAGCAGCAGGAAGGACTTGCAAATATTCACGTATCAGGATGATTTTTTAAACTTTTTTTAATGACTACTGAAGTCATCCAGAATAAACATATCTTGTAAAATCAAGCTTCCAGACCTAGGCTTCCTCTTACTTTCCTTTAGGTGAGGCTGTAAAGACCATTGAAATATGGCAAACCATAGCTTTAATGACCACTGACACCACAGCACCCAGAGTAGTCATCATCCAAAGGAAAACACCACCATTACAATACTAAATAAATTGACCCTTGGCAATTTTCTAAGTCAGTCTTGTGGCATTTGACTTTTATAAGCCTGAAAACTGCTTGTCTGGTCCAAAACCAACAGAGAGTAAGCTTCCTACTGCAGAATACAGGCTCCATTATCTCAGCTATGCACTGACAAAGCATAAGCAGCAGCAGAATATGAACTCTTCATTTATTACACACAGTTGTTTTCTGCAGCAGACGTGGAGCTTGGCAGGCTGAGTTTCCCTGGAAGTCTCCATGGGCCTTGTCCCAGCATCCAAACTCAGGGCTGGGTTAAATAAAAGCAAACAGATGCACTCCTTCCAAAGCCCAGTACCAAACCAGCAACTCCTGAACAGCACAGGGCTGAGTGGCAGGGCCTGGCAGCATTCCCACCCATCAGCCAGATGTTCTCTGTATTCCTGGGGTCTCTTCAGCCTCAGCATCTCACTGGACTCTTACCCAAGTCACAAAACAGGAAAGGGGAACTTTTGCTATGTGGAAGAAAAAAAGAAAGTCCTTAAGTCCCAGCTACATCTGTCACAAACTCCTTGAACAATTTTCTCTTCACCTCTCAGAGCTCCCTTTCCTGAGCTGTTAGTCACCAGGAATAATTATTTTTTAAAATCACTGCTTCTTTACTTTGAGGGATCATTTCTGGCTGATTCTACAAACAGTATCAATACTCCACAGCCCAGCCCCACAGACAGGCTTTGCACATGGATTGTAAAGCAATTTACTACACAGAAAACTCATCTCCAACAAGATAATGTCTCAGTACCACAAGATACAGACAACTCTCTGACACATGATATATTTCTAAACATTCAAACATTTACCTTGTGGCTGAGAAAAGCAGGGAAAGGCCCTGAAGGTGCTGTTGTCACCTGACTGCCTGCTCTGGAAGCTTTAAAAAGTCCTGATAGTCTGGACCTCCCCCCTGTTGTCAGGTTCTAAATCTGTTTTTTCAGCCAGCCTCCTTCTGAAAGGCAGAAGAATTATTTCTCCTTTATCTTTAGCGTCATAGAGATCTCAGGATGGATCTGTGCAATGCTGGCAGCAACTCCACCCTGTAAGAAGTGACACAAACAGCCAGGTCCCACCTCAGTGCCCCTGAGACTTCACCCTCCACACCAGCCCAGCACTCCAATAATATTTCCAGGGAAGCAGCCTGAGATAACACACACAGGGCTGCACTTTGGGGGGTTTATTGAATCAGCTGCTCCTGTAATTATTTTGCAGTAGCTGTGGATTTGTGGTGATGAGGAGCCCTGCACAGCAGAGGGAAAACTGGTTTGGTTTGCTTGTGTGACGAGCTGAACTCTGCTTAGGAAAGGAGTTAAAAGCACAGACAGCTCTGCACGAGGCCCTTGTGGTTTGCAATAAAAGGAAAGTTTATTTCCTGTATGGTTTAGCACACAGAGGCTAAATTAACCAACGGGAGTAAAAGTTTACAGCATTAATTGCTGTTTCACTGCCTTTATATTGCCAGGCATTTATTCTTTAAATAAGACTACTTTAAGAAGAAATACAACATGGCCTCAGGGATCCAGGTGCTTCTGATGTGCATTACTATTTATCTTTGAAGAATTCATATACCACAGATCTTAGTTAACAAAGAGCCTTTTTGCTGACTGCTATTCTAAAACTAAACCAAGTAATTTTTTGAAGAGAACAAAGCTTTTTTTCTTCAACTAAAATACCTAAATATCATAATACAAATGAAGAGAAAAAGCTATGGATTAAATTAAAATTTTCCTCCTATTTACAAGAAGAGCCAGGCTGTCTTGAGACAGAACAGCATCCAAAAAGCTTCTTGGAGAGGAAAGATTCAGCAGAGCACAGCCTGTATGGGCAGCAGTTTCCTGACCCAGTAATTAATTGCCCTGGGTAACATTTCAAATGTGAATCATCCTGAAGGCCCCAGATCCTTCTTTATGTTACTTGGACAAAATATTGTGTAAAAACTGTGTCTCTAAGTGGGAGAGAGAAACTGCTCTCACAAGAGCTGGCCACACTGCAGTTTCTAACACTTTGGGCAGCTGAAACAACACAGGAGTTGGCCGAGCTCTGCCACAGGCAGGAAGGCCAGGGCCTGGGGTTTGCTCTCAGGACTGCTCAGGAGACATCCCGAAGTGACTCTTGGAGGAATGAACAAAATGGAGCATTTTCCAGCACAGGGAGGTTGCTCCCATCACCAGGCTGCTCTCACCCACTGCACCCCTGCAGCCCACAGGGACGTGCCACCTTCACCCCAGAGCAGCAGCACTCATCTGGATGCTGCCCAGGACTTGGAGCCACAACCTCGAGTCACTTTGCAACTCCCCACTGTCTTTTTAAAATTTTATAGATCCCTTTTGTCATCATGGTATCTGCCTTTTTTTTTTTCTCTCTAAACCACAAGCTTCCTTCTGCCTCAGTGCAAGCCAGCATCTGCTTACCCCAATCAGAAACTAAGATAAATATACACTGCATTTTATTTTTTCAAAGTTTAAGTCCCCAGCTGTTTATTTGCTGTAGGATGGAGTTCTCCAGGCCTGGGCAAGCAGCCAAAATGGCTTCATTCCCCTGCTGTTCCTCAGTCTCAGCCTAATGCTGATGGCTGCCAGTGGGAGGTGATGGCTCTCCCAGCCTTCCAAGCTGCCAGCCTGGGTCCCAGACCATTCCATGGAAGACAGAGCTGTCTGTCCAGCTGCTCCTCACTTCATCCAGGTGTCAATTCCTGAGTGGAACATTTCCCAAGTTTGGGTTACAGATGTACTTTGATCTTTCCACAGCATGCACAACAAACCCCAGACCTCTGCAGGTGAAGGGAGCTCACACAGGAACCTCCTGGTACATTTTAATGTGATGGAAGGGAACAGAAATTTGAAGAAGATTGCTCAGGCACAAAGGTTCCATGGACTGAGCTACCAGAACCAGGGGACTTGTTTATCTGCATTACAGGGTGGAATTTCCAGTTCTTAATCAGGATTACCGGGACACTAACAAGGAAATTTGCAAACCTGCTCCTTTATATTTCTATTCACATATATTGTATTTCCTGCCTAGGGAAAAGAAAAAAGAAAAAAAAAAACAACAAAACAACCCACCAAACATCTACTAGCCATAAATCAGCTTCACTTGAACTTCATTTCTATCCATATCCAGTGAAAATGTTTTGGGATATATTTTAATTCATTCATGGAGTTATTCTGCTCCTTTCTTGCTCTGCCAGTTGTTCTACAGCTGCTGCTCTGGCCAAATACATTTGCAACATGTGCACAGGAATGTCTTGGATAAGCAGCATTAAGTGTTTCCTAAGGAATAAAATCTTGTCCTGCTGCAGTCCATGGCAGAATTCCCAGTGATATAAGCACAGCCAGAGGTTGATCCCATGAGGTGAATACAGATGTGCTGTTTAAACCTGCCTGGCAGTGAGTACTCCCATAAAAACGTGGGTTAATGTGAAAACTGGGATTATTTTTCCTAGAGGCTTTGTGTTTGCTGTTTCCATCAGGATTTTCCAGTTGACTTTGATCTATGCTTAAAGCAGGAGAGGTGTCTGATCACCTACCCTAAACATGGGCTAAACATGCAGTGTGTCAGCATCTGCACACTGATGCTGGTCTTGGAATCACCAAATGCTTGTTTTATATGTAAGAAATGCTGAGACACCAACCCAGCATATCCCAAACACACACACATATTATTTTCCACCAAACATTTTCCTGGACAACATGGACTTAATTTTTTTTTAATGCAAACTGTTAACATAATTTTGGGAGCAGAGCCAAGAAGAGAAGAAAGCTTTACTGGGTTGGGTCCAACACTTGTCTAGCCCAGTCTCCTGTCTCCACTGGTCACAGATCCCAGGAAGATGATGCCAACAGACTGAGCACAAAGAGCTACACCACATCCAGCTTTCTTCCCAGTCTGCAGTAATTCACAGTCTTGAGTCAGAGGTGTAGTAGTAATGCTTAATAGCCCTTAATAGACTTTTCCCCTTAATTTGTCTCACTGCTTCACTTTCTGCTGTACACCACATGCTCTGGCAGGGAGTTCCTCCCTGAAATCTGTGTTGTCAAACAAAGCATTTCATTCCTCTGAACCTGCCACTTTCACTTGCTCTCCCCCATCATTCCATTAGGAAAAGTTATTAATAATCCCTTCCAGTTTGTTCTCCCATGCCTGATGTGATGTTATCACATTTCACTTTTGCAGCTCTTTCTTTCTCAACTGCAGAATCCACAGAATCATGGAATGATTTGGGTTGGAAGGAACCTTGCAGATCATCCAGTCCCACCCCCTGCCATGGGCAGGGACACCTTCCACCACCCCATCCAACATGGACTTGGAGACTTCCAGAGATGGGGCAGCCACAGCTTCCACCTTATTATCCACAAATTCTGCCTTTTTTGGTTGTTTTTCCTACAATGATCACCTCACCCTACTTTCTTCCCTTTTCTTACTTCCTTATATCATTTAAAGACAACAAATCCAGTCTACTAAAGACAGACTCACCACACATTTATACAGTGGGTTGTTTTTCTTTTGCCCTTTCCCATCCTAAACATCTCTGACATACTGTTTGCTTTTCATGGCCATGAATGTGATTTTTTTTAGAATTACCTGGTATGGCTCCAAGACCTCTCAGCTAAACAGTATTTTAGCAGAGTTTAAACCTCATTCTTGAACAGGACCATTGTTTCTTCCCAGTTTTCCAGCTGGGACAGCAACAGCAGGTTGTTCTTGCACTGTTTGCTCAGAGCCCAGCACTGATCTCTGTGGGAATCTCCTGGTCATTTCTGCAGACTGTAAAAGCTGCCAGTGCATTTCCAAATCTTGACTGTTATCTGCTTTCTGTACCTGATGTGCAATCAATTACATAAGCCAAAAAGAAAATAAATAATCCTTTTCTCTTATCCCACAACAGCTTGTTCTCTTTCTGGACAAAAAGATTTGTAACCTGGCGAATACTTGTCCAAAGCTTTCCAGAAGTGCAGGGATTCAATGTTATGGATCACCCTCCCTCCCGTGCTCCAGGTAGCTCAGGTGTGAGGCACAGCTTTCTGCTCTGACACTGCACTGACTCTGCCCCTGCATTCACTGGGACAGAGCCCAGTGAAGAACAAAATCCGTTTGTGCAGCACCGGAAGATGGCTTGCAGCTCCTGATTTTCCCTTTTCACAGCTGCCTTTGGCTCCTCTCTTCACTGCAACCCTCCAGCAATCAAACAACAGGTAGTAGTTAAAATTTTACACTCGAGCGCCTTTAGAATTTCTAGAGGCTGATTCATGCACGGAAACAGCCCCAGAAAAACTGAACTTCAGATCATTAATTAAAGAAATAAATCACCACATCCACGTCTCACAGGGGAAACCAAGGCCAGGAAGGAGCTGGAAGTCAGGATGTGAAAACAACTTCAGCTGTATCCTGAGAGCACAAACCTCAATCAGGCCAGTTGGATGCTGACCCTTCACATTTTTTTCTGGTGCTTTAAAGCTCAGTCTCACTGCTCAGTCTCTGCTGCCTTTCCAGTGTTAGGAAATGGCCTTAACACTGACCTGGAGGTGCTGTCCCAGGAAGGACGTGCTCCTGGATGGAGGCTTTTTTTTTTTCTGGGACAAACAACAGTAGATAAGCATTACAATTAAAGCTCTTTCAGGCTCCATTAAATATCTAACCAACAAAAGCATTTACATTTAATCATAAGCTGAAAGTCTCCCCTGTGTACAGCTGGGATTAAACAAATGGCATTAACACCGAATTTTCATGTTTGAGCAGAAACATTCCTGAATAAGAGAATATTGATATAAGATGTGGATTTGGTTCAGGTTTCCAGCTCTCCAGTCAGTGCCAGGAACTTAGATTGGTGCTTCCAAGGCTGGGGAGCACAAGGAACAGGCAGAGCTCACCTCCCTTTGGCTATGGCAATGATGCATCTGTAGCTCTTGTTTTTGTCATGGAGGGGAATATTTCAATACTGTTTTGATCTTGAACAGCTGAATTCTGTCAGTGTTGATGTAATTCCCTTTGTCTCCTCTCCCCCCAATTCCTCCTTTCCTGGAAGGATTAAGAGTAACCTTGCCGAGACTGAAGCCTTGGCACCCTCTGGTCTTTAACACAGATGTCAATTCACTGACTTCTACAGGAATTTTGTGAGTGTAACTTTAACGCCCCAGGATAAGGAAAGTTCCGTGCTCAACTCTATAAACATTTATTTAAAACCCACAAGTGCTTAGCCCTGCCGTGACGCTCTGTGGATCCTGTCTTAGAGAGTGCTGTAGTTCAGGGTTCAAGGGAAAGCCAGCCCAAGCTGACAGAATCCAGCCTCTCCCCAAAATCTGCCACTTCTCCCCAAGCACAGACATAATCCTGATGCACCACCTCAGAATAAACACTGTCCTACCTGCATATACAACCTAGAGAAATTCTCAGCAAAAAGCCTTTCCTGGCTTTAACTGTGAGTAGGACTTTCCATCTTTCTCCTGCTGTCAGAAACTGGTTTTAGTTAAGCACAGTAGAATGTTTTTTATTTTGATATATTAAAACTATTGCAACAACTGCAGCCAACTTAATCTCTGGCTCCATTAAAAATCTGAATGCAATATTTTAAGAAAAATATTTGATTTATCTCGAGTTTGGAAGAATGACTTTACAAAAAACAACCCAGGAGGCAGATGGAACACATCCGAGCTTGAGCCACATTATGGATTTTTCTTTCATCCCAAAAGCTTTAACTCAGAACAACTCCTACCATTTTATTGAGAGAAACTGTGTTTGGTGAGCACTGGGTATCCAAAAAAGTCCTTCACACCTATGATGTTTCCACAAGAGATGGGTTTAAAAATCAGTACCTAGCTTAGCAAGTCAGTTTTCACCCATGGTGTACAAACTGCATGAGCTGAGTATCACAAAAACACACATACACTGAGAGATGGTTTTTTAACTACACATGCAGCTTATTTCCCCATAATACATGCATTTACCTAAACTTGCACCACAGTACAGGACTACTTACCAAAGACTTGTATCAGTGTGCTCTCCCCACAGACACTGCCCTGCCAGGCAGCCCAAGGAAGTTCACGAGCTGCTCGGGGCTTCCGCCGCGACAAACGCGACCACAGACACCCGGGCTGGGACAGCACTGGGAGCCCGAACGGGGCAGCACAACAAGGGACACTTGTGATGCACTGATAAGGACTGCATGCACTGAGCCACAGCCTGCTGTGGCTGCATTTCCCCCCAGAGCCAGCCCCTGCCACGGCAAAGCTGTTGGACTCATGAGCTTTGAGGCCTTTTCCAACCTGAAGGATTCTCTGATTCCATGAAACCTCACAGCAGCCAAACAACACAAACACAAAGCACGCAGACTCTGCTCATCCTCTGTAAGGGTGGCATTATTTGCATTCATTGTGATCATCTGAGAAAAAAGGCCTTTGAGGGATTTAAATGCAAAACATAATTTTTTTTATACAATCTCCATCTCTCCATGTATTACTTCCCTGGGTTTCAAACTTCAGAAGGATGAAGCAGCCTCATCAGCCCTCAGCTGCTGAACAGGGACACGAGCTGGTGGTTACACATGCTCTTATCACCTCCAGCTCTTCTCCAGAACTCTCCTCCCCCAGAATGCTCCAGGAAGCACTTGCCACTGGTTATATGTCTCCAGTAGCACCAGCAAGTTCTCTGGTGCCTTACTGGGAAAAGAAAAGAGTAATTGCAAACAAATGTTCAGTCTCCAGACCATGGGCCCCTTTCCTCTTCATTTCCTGGGAGGTAAGGAGGAGAAGATCTAGATCCTTTCCCAAGCAAGAAGACAATACAAGAAAAATATGAACCCTCCACATCCTTCACTTCGTGAATGAAAAATAAATGAAAATTCCCTTCCCTAAAACCATTCCTAAACAGCAGCAGGTCTGTGTAACATGGGACTCAGAGATCCTCTCTTGTTTCTGCCGTGTCTGCAGTCGCAGTAGGAGGCAAGGAAAGAAAACCACTCACACAGCCATCAAAACAAGGGAGGAGGGCAGAGCTAGGAGAGATGGAAATGTGGGATGTAGATCACAAAGATGCAGCACTTGGCTGCAAGGAGCATCTGGACACCAGACATTTGATGTGGCAGTTTCCACAGCCCACAGCACTGGCTCTGCACAGGGCAGAGCTCAGCCCACCACATCCAGGGCTGGCACTTCAGTGCCACAGCCACAGCCTCCAGTTTCAGCCATAGCCCTGGAACTGCAGGGGGTGCTGGATCAACAAATCCTCTCCAAGTCCGTGCAGTTGCTGGCAACAAATGCACACTTGTGACCAAGAAGAAATTAAGCAGCTGGTTCCCTTCCCCACGAGATCAATAAAATGGGCAACCCAGCTGCCTTCAGGAAGAAAGGGATTCAGTGCTGAGAAACCTCTTGTCCCAAAACTCAACAAAATACCAAAAATCCTGTAGAGAAAATCACACACTGGATTTGTGCAATTCAACTTCTTCCCTCCTTGTATCCTTTTCTACCAGGAGCAAGAGTCATGACTCCCAGGCCTCTCTTCCTTTCCCCTCCTGAAGGATTTCAGTGGGAAGGTGCAGTGAAACCCCTCTCACAGCCAGCACAGTCCCTGTTCCTGCAATGCTCCTGCACTTCCAAATGCAGCATTTACATCTCATTTCTGTCCCAGGCTGAGGAACACTGCTCACTTGGACTGTCTGCCATGCAGGAAGGCTCCTGGACAGCAGCCCCACGTGCACATTCCCATGTGAGTGTCCTCACCTCATCTTCGTAATTACAACCCCCGGGCATCCCTGCCCAGCCCACCCCGGCACAGCATCCACAATGAGGGAGATTAAAGACAAGGGGCCACTTCCAAGCAAGACTTTCAAACACAGCAGGAAACTGGTGCTGGAAATATCACATTATGGAGTGAAATTCAAATAGGAGGCCAGACAAGATGTCAATCATCATACTTTCCAGAAATCCCTTGAAACACACTCATAAAATGTCTTTGCTTAGAGATGAGCTTCACTCAGTGTTTTTTCCTCACAGATACATCATACTGAATATAAACATTATAGAGGAAAGTGCCTTGGGGGAACATTTTATACACTGTGATGTGGCAAATTATACCATACAACAAAGCAGGACTTTGCCAATAATAGACCACAAAATTTGGGCACCCTCCAAGACTCACAGCCCCAGGGCATGAGGTGAGAAAGCAACCTCAACCCTTTTCCCTTCAGTGGGAGACACTTTCCAGTCTCACAAAAGCTTCTTCAGCTTACAGAAATGGGGCAGCAAGGAGGAGATTTAAATCTTATTTCTGGTTTGCTTCGACTCAGGCAAATTAGCCTTTTAAAACCCAAAATAACACAGTGCTGGGTGTCACTACAGTACAAAGATGACTTAGCAGGAGTGAGAGCCCTTCCCAGGCTGATGTTACCCAGTTCAGCCACTTTGCTGCAAACAGCCTTGTCTCTGTTCCATCTCTCTGTAGCAATCTTCTCTGATGTGGATTTTCCATTCCTGGAGTGGGTTATTTCAAATTCAGCACCCAGAAAGGCTTCTCTGGTCCTCCAAGCAAAGCCTGTCTCACCAAGGGTTTTAAGAGCCACTCATTCCCATTCCCTCCAAAGAGGTGCCTCTCTGTCTTACTTTAGGTTGAAACATCGATTAAAATTCTTATACTGGAAAGAAAACATCACCCAGTGAGGTGCTGGGCTGGTCCTGCCAACAGAAACACCCTCAGTGTACGCAGGAATCTAAGAATGTGCAAGTCTTGCTCATTACCACAAGATCCCTTGAGCTGCTCCAGCTTTAGACACAGGCATGAATGTATGTGTGTGTGTGCATGTATATAAATACACACGTCATAAAACTGGCAATTATGTGCACATTACGCTCGAATTCCCCAAAAAACAGACTACACCAACGCTACATTCAAATTCCACAGGAAGGGATGCACAAAGGAGCCTGAAAGGCAGCAGTTAGTCAGACTGGAGCTTTGTAACATGTACAGCCCACACGAGGACCACTGGAGAGAACACTAAGCTAATAATTAAAAACTTAACTTAAAACTAGAAAAACGCAGTTGGGATTGAGATCTGTGCTTGCACCTCTGGAGCTCAGTATCACCAGATAGACAGAAATCAATAGGTGCCATGAAGAGGGCGCTGATAAAAATCTATAGCAACTGAAGCAGTCAACTTGAAATCTATTAACAGCTGCATCAGAAAGAAAGGATTACTTTTCCAGTCTGCTGCTTTCCTTCCAGATCATCATTCTGTATGAACCCAGCAGAAATCCCTTTGGATCTCTTTTATGAATGAACTACTGATGATTTCAAGACCCTCCCCAGATCAGAGTGAAATAATCCTCTGCTTTTCCCCACCAGCACCAGCACTGTCAGCACTGGCATCAAGTTTAACAAAAATGACCCGGGAAGGGAGGACAGCAGGGACACCTGAGGCACAGGCTCCTGTGCCATCTGCAGCCTGTCACCCCAAGCTTACCAAGTGGTATTTGATCTGCTGAAGCCCACAGACTAGCGGCTGCACTCAAGCAAAGAAGAAGAATGCATTGAAGGCTTGTTTTTATCTTCTGTACATCACTGTCCTCCCAAAGTTTGGGGACCTGAAGCACGAACAGTGTCAGGAAAAGGTCATCACACAGCCACAGCTCAGACTCTTTATCTGCACGCAGTAAAAGTCACTGATCATTAACTGCAGTAGCTGGCATTTTCTGAGTCCCTGGCATTTTGTAGTTCTAGCACATCCATACCAAGTGCAACCAAATCCCCCGGATTTCAGGCTCGCAGCATCTCCCACATGGATCAAACAGAAACCAGATGATCCTGAGGATACAGAGCAACACCTGAACCTAGGCAGAAATCCCGCTATTTCTGTGTATCTGTTCATTTTCCCTTTGAAAAACACAGTCCGAGCTCTGCCTACAACACACTGGGGCCAGAAAAAGCGAACTCCAGTATTCCCAACAGAGCAAGATCCAGAGGCTACTGGAACAGCGGCCACACGCGCCTGCCACTTTCAACGAGGAATAAACTCATCAAAACCAAATGACGGACGACACATTTAGAATTGAACTTCAAGAACAACAACAAAAAAAAACCCCAAACAGTGGTGGCTGTGCCTTCCCAGCACAGGGCGAGGGGTGCGGGACCACCGAGGAAATGCCGCTTTCCGCCCGCGGCAGCCGCAGCACCGCCCGCACAGCGCCGGGCGCCGTGAGGGGATCGCGGCTGCCCCGGCCTCTCCCCACGCTGCCCGGCCGCCCCCCACGCCCCCAGCCCGGCACAAGTTTCCCCCGGGCGCCGCTTACCGCCGTGGAGCCGGAGGAAGAGGCGATGTAGACCTTGATGACCATGCTGGGAGCGGCGGGATGCGGAGCCGGGCGGGCGGTGGGTGTGTGAGGGCGGCTCGGGCGCGGGCTGGGGCTGAGGCGGGAGCCGACCCGGGACACCCCGCGTTCAATAGGGACACCAACCCGGGACACCCCGCATTCAATAGGGACACCCCACATCCAATAGGGACACCGGCCCGGGACACCCCGCGTTCAATAGGGACACAGAACCGCGACACCCCGCATTCAATAGGGACACCCCGCATCCAACCGGGACACCGACCCGGGACACCCCGCATCCAATAGGGACACCCCGCGTTCAATGGGGACACCGACCCGGGACACCCCGCATCCAATAGGGACACCCCGCCCTCGGCCGGGACACCGACCCGGGACACCCCGCGTTCAATAGGGACACCCCGCGTTCAATAGGGACACCGACCCGGAACACCCCGCATCCAATAGGGACACCCCGCACCCGGCCGGGACACCGACCCGGGACACCCCGCATCCAATAGGGACACCCCGCATCCAATAGGGACACCGACCCGGGACGCCCTGCACCCGACCGGGACACCGACCCGGGACACCCGGCATCCAACCGGGACACAGACTCGGGACACCCCGCATTCAATAGGGACACACCGCACCCGCCCCCGGGACACAGGCCCGGGACACCTTGCATCCAGCTGAGACATCGACCCAGGACACCCCGCATTCAGCCTGGGACACCCCACATCCAGCCCTACACCCATGCAGGACAACCTGCATCCAACTCCTCACCGACCCCAATACATCCTGTGGGATCCCTGCATCCAGCCCTGCACGGAGCCGGGACTGCCATGACTCCCCACACCCAACAGCGCACCCTCTCCGGGACCCCCACACCCCCCCCCACGCATCTGATCTGAGACCCACCACACCCAGCCCCGCATGGATCCGAGCCCCCACTGAGCACCTCCTCATCCACCCCCACACCGACACGGGGTCCCCAGGGACCTCCCCATACAGTCCCACACTGACCCCAGGGATCCCCCCACATCCTGTACCAACTCCAAACACTGGGATCCCCCACACTGATCAGCACACTCCCTCACCCACCCTGGCACTAGCCCATTATTACTCACTTCCATGCTCTACATCCACCTCCATATGGACCTGGGACTCCGAGGATCCCCACATCCACCTGAAACCACTGGGACCCCCGCACACCAACCCAGGATGCCCTCCATTCACCCCTCCTCCAACCCAGGATCCCCTATTTCCACCCTCAGGACCCCCTACATCCACCCCTGCACTGACCTGAGCCCCGCCAGCTGCAGCAGCCCTGGGCACAGGGCAGGAATATCGCACATGTCATGGAATCACAGAATATTCCAGGCTGGAAGGGGCCCCCAAAGATCATCAAAGTCCAACTCCTGTCCCTGCCCAGGACAGCCATAACAATCCAACCCTGTGCCTGAGAGCATTGCCCAAATATTACAACATATACTATCTATATCATCAAAGCAAGGTCTGTATACGTGGATATTCCTAACCAACAGCTCACAAATGAACAAAGCCAGGCTTAAAGGAAAGTGTCACCTTACTAAGGACACACTGACAGGACAAACATAGCCCAGACCTTAGAGCACCTCCATCAATCAGCCCATAGCCCACCCTCACTGCACCTGTGCTTAAAAAGCTGCCAACAGAAGCCCCTCCCTCTTCCAAACTAGCTTAATTAGGAAATCAGCCTGTTAACTGATTACCAGAACTATAAAACTGCTGTAAGTAATGCTGGTAGAAAAGGGTCAAGAACATTAGAAGGTCTTTGCAGGAGCTGAAGGTAAGCAGTGCTATTTAGTCTATTTTCTTATTCTTCCCTTTATTTTTTACATGTATGAGAGAAGAGGGATTTAGTCTCTTAAAGAAGACTTTCCTTCTAGACTGATCATACAGCCCCTTTACAGGAAATGTAAGAGCTATTTATCACTGTTTAATGTGTATTCAGGGCAAAGATGGATTTGGAGCATAGACATCCCCTTTTCTGGCCTACCCTAGTCCCTCAGGAAGGAGCTAAAGTCAGGTTCTGGCTGAGCTGGTGGTGGGGGTTATCACATATGGGACTAAACCCATAAACTAATCATACTGCCCCTCAACCTCTCCCATCCTAGTCAGAGCCTGGTCTTGGTGTCTCCTTCTCAAAGAGACTCAATTCTAGTTAGGGTTAGTGGCCCTCTAGCTTCAGGAGTAAGGATAAAATGCCTCTATCCCCTGTATGAAGCTAAGAGTAGTGATGCACGGGCTGAGGTCAAATGAATACAACTTCAGGAAGATGCCACAATGACCTCTGAGCAACTAACAGCCTGTGGTGGAACTGTTTGTGCTCTAAAAGACAGTGACAGGCTGCATGCCCTCCTATGTGTCCTGGGTCCTGTTCAGCTCCTAGCAAGACAGACAGGATTTTGTTAAGAGTGGTCCTGCTACTGTAACTTTGTAATCAATTGGTGAAAAGTAACATGTTTATCCTGACAGGGTCATCCTGATCTCTCTGTAAGCCAGACAGCTGCTGGATTCTGCACCATGACGTCCACCCAGAGGCACAGTACTGGCATTCTGACCAGAAAGGAAATCCTAGAAAACGCATTCTTGGCCAGGTCCTCCAGCCATAGCTGTTCTTCACCTGTTCTGAGTTATTACATGGACTCTAGCAGTGCTTCCAAACCTGACACCTGGGAGCTTCCCGTGGACTTGGACAACACGGCAAGTGGCAGTTCTCTGTGTGTTGTCAAGCAGGTGGAGTCTCTGAGCAGTGGTGTGAAGGCTGAGCTGCACAGCCTGACCCAGGGCATCTCTGACCTCAGCCTCGTCTGCTTCTGCAAGGCCCACCACAGCCAGGCCACCTTCGAGCTGTCTGCTTTGCCCTGCGAGCACCCCAGCAGAGACGGCTGCCTGATGAATGTGGTGTCACAGAACACCTCGACACCTTGCAAGAAAGACAAGCACTCCAAACCACTGGAGAGCCTGCTCTTCAAGAGCTCTGAGCTGGTCGGAGACATCTCAGCCCTTGGGAAAGTGCCAGCAGCAGGGTGGGACATCTCAGCAATCAAATCTGTTATGGATACCAGCACGTCCCTCGATGTAAGCACTGAGGAGTTATGGGTACTGGGATGCTCCAAACCAGACACATCATCCCTGGAGACCCCTGTGGTGACTCCTCTGGCTTGGCCTAGTGCCTTCAAGAAGCACTCCGTGCTGATGCACAGGTCTGCCCCCCAGGAGAGCCAGCCGAGTGACCTTGATGCTGTCCCTGCGTTTCTGCACCAGGCTCTGTGATGCTGGAGCTGCTGGGTGCCTGCCCCCTCCTGCGAGGAGCAGGGATCCACGCTGCGGCACAGACGACGGAGCCAGCAGCTGGTGACAGGCTAAATCTGCCCATCCGCTGGTGGGGGATGTTTGGGCTGGTGATGGCTCCTCCTCCTCCCCGCTCCCTCTCTTTTGTATTAGCATAATAAAGGTATAAACGTCTCTCTGTGGTGTCTCTGACTCTGCTGCCCTCCCGCCTGAAGCTGAGCCCCCTGAACACCCAGGGCCGGCCTCGGGTACAACCTCCCAGGGCTCAGCCCCCTCTGCACCGCCCACCTCCGTTAGCTGGCGGCGGAGCGGGGGCGCGGAGCGCGGGCGGAGCCGGGGGCACGGAGCGGGGGCGGAGCCGGGGCGCGGAGCGCGGCCGCAGCCCCGGAGCTGCGGATCCCCCTCCTGGCGCAGCGGGAAAGCGCAGGCGGGGAGCGGACAGGGCACCCCCGGCCTGCTGCAGGCTGTCACTGCTCGTCCCGGGGCCTCAACACCTGCCACGAAGCAGGGAAGATTTCCTCTGTCACCATCAACCCCTGTCCCGAGGGAAGGAAAGGAGCCCGGACCATCACACGAACCCATTAGAGGTTTCACACTATCTTTAGATCTCACCCCACTCACACAATCCTGATTTTCCTCTCCTGTCTCTCTTTACAGCAAAGAATGGGAGGAGGACTTGTTAAAACCACTTTTCAGGACGTTTATGGTTTGCTGAAAAAACAATGCACTGTCCCCCTCTTCTTTTAGGGGCAGATTAACAAGTAATGAATCATGTTGCTGAGAGGACAGAGAAAAAAGGGAAAGCAGCAACAGTTGCTTGTAACTAACTTTTGTAAATCATAGCAATGATTTCGTTAATATATAAACTCCCTCACTAGCTCCATGCCTAACCTGGCCTTGCCTCACCTCTCAAAAGCACTCACCTACTTGTACTCCTTTGAAATTCCATGAGCCAGCCATAAATTTTACATGTATCCTGCTCCTGTGACTAAAGTGTTTCTAGTTACAAAATTTAAATACTTCCAGAGGGCCAAAGGGACAGCTTTGAAAGAGAGCTACATGTATTCCACACTAGTAAAGTAACATCCATTCTGTGAAAAAATGTGTTCTTTGACTGTCAGAGAGGCCTCAGAGACACCCAGAAAACAGGGAGCTGCTTGTATCCCCTGGCTGCTCACATGGCTTTTTATAACACCAGGAACAGGTGACAAAACAACTCCAAAACAGGGCTGGGAAACAGAAAGTTATTACAGTTTGAAGTATAAATACCCCAGCTGAGTTCAAACCAGACCTATAAGTAGCAAGAGGAGTACTCAGGGGGTTGGTTCAGCTGCACTCTGTGCTGGCTGGCTGATCAGCATTGATACTGCACAGGAGAAGAGATTAAGCTTGTTGTGTAAATCTGGGGCTGGAATGTACAAAGTGCTCTGGGTGCCAAACACAACCACAGCCTTAAAGGAGAACAGAGGAAAAAATAAAAAATTTCCAACATGCTGTTGTGAAAAGAGAATGGTTGCAGTGGAGGAAGAGGTACAACCACTTCTGCTAATGTTATATTAGCACATGTCAACTGGACAGGACCTTGGCAGGGGCTTTGAGGCACTTCCTTTAGAAAAACCTGTGCCAAGATGCTATGTGAAGCATGAAGAAATGTAAAATAAAAAAAGATATTTTGGAGGGATAAAAAGATGAACAGATTTCTTGCAAAAAGCAGCTCTGATTTTAAAAACCATGGCAGAGCAAGGTAAAGCACAGAAGTCATGGAAGACCTGACTAGGGGAAGAATTTAACAATTTGAGTGTCAGACTTACAGCCAAAAAAGGCTTTATAATGCAATTTCACCATATTAATATAAAAAAAAGTCCTTGTAATAGAGGTGTGGTATTGATGATGTTGATAAATCTTTTCTTCTCACCACTGATCTCCTTAGCTCTATTTTTGCTCTGCATTGAGCTTCAGCATTTCATGGTCAATGAATTTAACCTGACTTTCCGTTCCTGTGCATTACTGAACTCACTGCCTCAAGGAGTGGGCTAGATATCAAATAACTGGAAGTAGAAATATTCCTGAGTTTCTGCACAGTATCACAGTTCCCTAATAATGATCCATTAAACCTTAAGGTTTTCATCCCTGTGCTGTCCTCCCTTTTTAAAATTCTGTAGTTCCAGTCTGATACGAGGAAGTGATCTGCAACAATGTCATTATTGCTAATTTCAAATCCTCCCCTCCCTTGGAAGAAACATTTTCTTTCTACAGTAGCAAACTCACCTCTCCTTAGTTCACTTTGGCAGAGAGACAAAAGGAGGCTGCCTCAGGGTGATAAATGTATTTTCAGCAGCTCCTGTTAAAATTCTGGCTCTATTTTTTTGTCCTCAGTTCACAAACCAAAATAACAACTGTCCTCACAGTGCAATTAAGGATTTCATATACACCAGGAGAACCAACAGTAAGACAACTACAAGAAAATAAATGCTGAAGCCAGAAAGAAGGACCCAAACCACATTTTCTTGGTATATTATTTTTTTAATATATTAAAAAATTACAGTTTCAATAAAGAAGTAGAAAAATAAGAAATTCTTTGGAAGGTGCTTGTGAAATACAAGCAGTTCCCCAGAAGGCATTAATTATCTGAACTACTGCACATAAATGATCCAAGCATCCAGTGAACTACTGAGACAGTCCCAATCAATACACTGAAAAGAGAGGCTTTCAAAATGTAAAAATATACTTTCCCTAAAAGGTCTATCTCAAACTGAGGAAAGCCAGATCTCAGGTACCGTTCGGGAATCCAGCTTCACTCGGGTCAGTATCGTGTTCCTTAAGTGAGGGAAGAGGAGGGATAAAAAAAAAAAAAGAAAAAAGAGTTTTAACAACAGGGTAGAACTGTATGATTTTTGGCTTAACTAGATTACGTGTGAAACAGGCAATTCTTGTCAGCACAAACTGCTGCTCTGCCAATATGCTCCAAACACACTTTGAAGCATTGAATCTGCTATGAAGAATTCTTTCAGCCCAGCTGTATTTCAGTGCAGCTCCTGAGGAACAATGCTGCTGTCACCTCTGCACTGCAGCACTGGCCAGAGCTGTGACCACTCCTGAGGACTCCCTGTTCTCACTCAGGCACCTGAAATGAACTGGATTTAGCTGCAATTACAAACTACACTTGCATGTAGTAATCCCCCAATTAAAATAAATGAGAGACTTAATAAATTGAGCACTACATGTTTTATGGAGATTAACAGCCATAAGTAGTCTGGATCACACTTCACTGGTCTCATTTCTTGCACAGCTAATGTCTTACATCACCTAGTGCCTGTGACAAGTGTAGCTGCTACAATGACACACCACCCTCACTGCTGCTACTACCAACTACTCACTTGTAATTGTTATTAAAAATACCTGATTCAGTTTCTTAAACTCAACCACTTGGAAGAAAATGTGCTCCAGGATGTATTTGGCATCTTGCTTGTCCTTTGGGAGCTCGCTCGTCACGCCCAGGATATCGCCGCATTTCCGCACGTAAAACTCCAGGTCATCGTCAGTGCCTACGTGAGCACCCAGAGATGAAGGCAGGTGAGTATCACACACATCTGGAACAGCTGGCCAAAAACCTGCCCTGAATCTCCATTTGCTGCTGGCATCCTGGGGGGTTCAGTCCCATAACCAAGCTCAGTGAACTAGCCATGATGTGTTCCTGCAGCCAGTACCTGCTCAGCTTCATTAGGTGTTTAGAATTATCTTAACATTTTAACTTCAAAGAATAAAAAGGATGTGAAATTTATCAGCAAGAGTGCACAAAGCAATTTATGCACAATACAGGAAACAGCATGATAAAATGACAAAATATCACATAACAGGCAAAATATAATGTCATGGTACATAAAGTCATGCTATTAATTTCCAAAGCCTTTCAATTTCTTAGATCAGGATAAGAGCAGTAGATTTTCCCAAATGAGGTCCATGCTTTAAAATTAAATATAACATTTTTTTCCTCTAAAAAACTGGACTTCTATTATAAATGTGCAAACAATCTGCTCCACTTACATTTGTTTGTGATCTCTGCAAGACGTGCTTTCTCAGAGGAAAAAGTTTCATCCAAGTCAAACAGTTCCAGAGCAGGAGGAGGTAATTCTTTGAAAGCAGGTGGAAAAACCTTGAAGAGGAAAAGCAGCATGGTTGATTGCCACATATTTTTCTTCTCTTTACACATCTCTAAGACAACAGTTTTGAACTTACATATTGGACTTGAAGAAACCCTTTAAAAAGTCAAAAGCAACTCTAAAGCCACCAAACAAAGGGGCATCATTTGAAAATTCCATTTTTATGTGGTAAAAATAACTGAATATTTGAAAAGAGTTTAGTCACATGTATGCCAGAATTACCCCAGCATCACAAACAGACATTCTTTTTGTCAGTTTCAGTTTTGCTCCATGAGACCCAGGTGATGGCTGAGAGCTGAGGAACTAAATTGGTCCTAACAGCTCACCCTGAGAACATACAGACACAAATTCTGGTCAGAGTATTTTCTGTTTCATGCAGTCAGCATTTATATCTCAAATTGGACTTGGGTTTTTAAAAAGTAGTGAATGACACACCACTTTCAGTTACACTCCTGCAGCTCTAAAGGATCCCAGTAATACTTTCTCAGTCGCCAGGGCAAAGGATGGAACAATGATGAAAAAATGTAAATACTCAGAGATTTCTGCCTTCTGAAGTGAGTTTGACACCCCCATAGCTCGTGTTGCTGCTGTCAGCCCAAACATTGCTGGTAAAAGTTTGATCAGCTCCTGCTGTGAAAGACCAATGCTCCACTTTCTGCTTCCCCTGAGGATGTGGGAGATGGAGGCAGGGCAGGACAGACTGGCTCCTGCCTGGCAGCAGGCAGTTCAGTACTTACACTTTCAGAAATACCACATCCTGTTTTCACAGGGAAGGCTGAGCCAGCACCTGGACTGGGAGCAGCTGCTCAATCAAAGGCTTATCACACGAGGATTCTCTTTTGATACCACACACTACATTTTGAAGCTCTTTCAATAAATTATATAAGTGTTCTTTCCTAAAAGATGGTCTCTGCAATGTAGTCAACTCCTAAATGGTTAATTGTTACTACAGCACTGCTTTTACAGAACTAAAGAAATGATACACAGAGGTTTTGCATTAAACAAATTACATAGACACTAATTAAGGTTGGAACAGACATCCAAAATTATCAAGCCCAACCTTCATGGAGAAGGGTCTTCCCTGTACTGTACAAGCAAGAAAATTACTCACAGCTGGCTGGAGGACAGGTAGTGGAGTCTCAAATTCAGGCTGAATGAGTTGGAGGGGTTCATGTTTCACATTCAGTTCTTCATAAGCTCTGCAGCACAGACAAATTCAGAGCATGAGGGGAAAATGATACCACATCTATTTCCACTAGCAGGCTACAGAGATGGATTTTTGTGAACACACTAGCATCAAAGTTTTGCATTGTAACAGCACAAAAAAAAAAGGTATGCCCATTTTACAAGGACCTCACAGAACTACAGATCAGTAATAAATAACTTCTACAGTGAGAAAATGGAAGTTGTGAGGAAGACAATGATAGGTGGATATATAAGATGATTAAAAAAAATCACAGCTCAATTCTACAATCAACTTTTAGCAGGACGAACATGGATGAAGAAAAAAGCAATCCAGCACAAGACAAGCAGAATTGGGATTTCAAAAAGGTTTGTAAGGAAGTCAATAATCAGAAGGTTTTTTTTTTTTAATATTTGTTATGGGGTCAAAAGGGAGATCCTCCCGTGAATTCACAACTAGTGAAAATACAAGAAATACAGAGTAAGGAGAGTGTCCCCAGCAGAGTGGAGTTCCATGGAATCTGTGTTAAGCTGCCATTACTCAGTGTGTTCAGACATGATCTGGGTAACAGGGGAGTTATGATGGACAAAGCTGACAGTGACACAAACTGGTAAACTGAGCAGCTGAGAAACCTCAAAACACAACTATTGAGAAATGCAAAGGTGATTGAAATGCAGCTTTCAGTAAATGCCAAGTAATTCAAAAGCGGAAAAATGAGCAGCTCTCAGTTATCACTCCAGAAAGTGCCCAACTTCACTGCAGACAGTTCTCAAAATATCATATCAATGAATCTCATAGAGTCAGAAAAAAAAAGGAGAAAAGGCCAGAAACTACAGCTAAGACAAGAAGCAAGGGAAAGCATCATTGCCACACTGTACAAATCTATCTTCTGGTATATCCATATTCAAAATGCTGCCTACAGCTCAGTCCTTCCTGCTCTTACAGAGTTAAGCACAAACAGAAAATGCAGAACACCAAATGGAATAAATAAATAAGTAGTGAGAAAATTACAGCTGCTGACTTGATAACTGAAGGGAGGGCAGTTGTGTCCAGCTGATAAAGGGATGTATCAAACAGCTTTGTGAAGTCTCTTGGGTTCTCCTCTCCTTCCTGCAGGCACACTCGCAGCTGCTCGGAGAGCGCGGCTGTGTCTGGGAGCACGGTGTAGTCTGAAATCTGGGCACACACACACACAGCCCTGTCAACTGAAACAGCCAGCCCATTCCCATGGTCTCTTCCTACCTTACATCTCACCTAAAATCTCACTTAGAAATAATTCTTTCACTCTTTGCCAGGTATGGCCCTTTGCAGTGCAGCTCACTAGATCAGTAACTGTGCCAACTCTGCTCTCAGTGTAAAGCTACCCGACACATGGATGTTTTATTTGGATTTGTGTTAATTCTTTAAAATTAACATAGCCAGCTTAGTAATCAACAGTGCAAAATTGTTGTTCTTTTATGTACATAGAGTATACAACTTTATCACATAAAGATATTTCCAGCATTTGTATACAACTGAAAATGACATACATGTTGCTGCCTACTTACACACAGAAAATCTGCCTTTCCTTCCTGCACACTCCTCTTGTCTGAGGGCTCAGAGTGAAGTGCAAACTCATTACACTGGAGCAGTCCATCTCATAAACATGGGCAAATTGGAAAGAGACTTTCACAAATCATATCTGATAATGAATAGCATTCTAAGGCTGAGGGGTACCATTAATTTTTACACCTGTCTACTCAACCCTAGACCATGAATAAAGGTTCTGCAACAACAGCAGCACACATCCTGCTGTTAACCACTGTGTGCTGAACACATGCTGTGCCAAGACCAGTGCTGCCAGATGCCACCGTTCTTTACCTCCTTGTGATGGATCTCTCTTACCTCAGGGTCCTCCATATCCATCTGGTTTAAGTGGATTTCTGATGTTGTGAGCCACTGGAAAAGCACATCCTGGGGAAGGGCAAAACTCAATTACTTTCAGGAGGATCCAAGTAATGTCATACTATGCTTAAATATTTGTATTAAATATATTAAATAACATACCATGAAAGAGATTAAAAATAAGATAATAAATCTAAGAATATATGTTAGTATTGGCTTAGAATCCCCACACTGAATCCATTTCATAGCTGTCTTGCCCTAAAATGAAGCTGAGCCTGGAGTGCTTTGCAAATGTTGTGAAGATCCAACAAGGTATTTTTAAAGAAAAAAAAAAAAAAACAAACAACTCCCAAAAACCTCCAACTTACCATGATCTTACCATTTTCTTCTTTATCTAAATACTGGTCATTGAACATGTGGGAAGATCCCAGTGCTGCCATCTTTCCCCCTTTACTCTAGCAACAAAGAATACAATATAGCAAAAATTCCTTCAAATCACAGTTTTAGAGGCAATTGTTATTGCATTGCATTACTTGTCTACATAGTAAAAAACTGTGTTAACTTGTTCACATTCATCAACAATATCAATCCTGTGCTTGTAACTCTTTTACTACTAAATTTCTGAATTTATTTTATAAATTAACAGGGCTGGATGAGTAAAACAACATATGAAAAATCTACTGGTTCCAAGGTGAGAGGCCTTGTGTTTAATTCCATATGCTGTAGTTACAAAGCTAAGGATATTCTTACTTAATAAATTATTACTAAAACAGTGGGAAAACCCCTGAAAGTTTAAAGAACTAAAGACATCCACCAGTCAAACAAAAAATATGTGATCTTTGCTGACGACCTCATTAATTCTCCTCTGAACCCCATGCAAAGAAGTCTACCATAAAAAAAGCCAGGAGTCACTGGGCTCATCTGGAGTTTGCAGGTGCATCAAAAACCGAGGTGGGTTTGTAAGCACCCCCAAAAGATCCACTCACAATTTTTGTGTGGGAAAGGGGGAATGCAGGGAGTGCCCCAGGCAGCTCATACCTCATGCTGATAGAAAGCCAGGATAGGCCTGTTGAGTGGGAAGCAGACAGACCCTGTGGACAGAATTGCCACTGCTGGCTTCATCACATTCAGTGTGGCTCCAAAAGGATAAACAAAGGTGAGAGCTCTGCAGGAAATACAGAAATTCCATAAGCACCTGCATGCACCAGGCAGGTGGGACAGATTCACAGAATTCACAGAACTCAAACTGAAACCCACAGACTAGACACAAAAAAGATCTGGTCATGGGAACAGTAATTCCTTTCCAAACCTATCCCTCCTGCTCCTTCAGAGGTTACCAAGCTCTACTAAACAGATTCTCCTTTCCAGATATATTTAAGAAGCATAAGAACATAAGAAATTCATTAGAAGACCTCACTACAAGCACAGTGCTGCTAATCACAAACCTGCCAATTCTGAGGTGTTCTACATATTTGTACATCAGTTTCCTCAGAGAAAACACTTACTGTGAGTCATGACCCCTTCCATCTTCATCTGTTGCCTCAAGCACTGTTTTCTTTGCAGCTTCACTGATTCCCCTACGAGATATCAAAAAACAAACCTTACTGAAAACAATCCAGATTACAAGAGTTTACTGTGAAGAGTCACATACCCCAAACACTTACCTGTTCAAAACTCCATCTGAGATTAGTGCTTCTTTTGGGTGGTGGTACTTGTAATACACATTTCGTACTACAGCATCTTGAAAAAAGAAAAAAAAATAGAAATTTACATCTTAGCTGATTAGTGTGTTAGATTTAACAAAGAAAAATTAGTTTAGCTCTAGGATTCCCTGGGTGTTTGCTTCTAACACCAAGAAGCAGGCATTTAGCTACCAAAAGAATTGAAATGAGCCTTCTCTACTGTTTCCTTTTGGACAGAATAGATTTAGGATAGGAATAGGTTTGTAACTTCAAATAAAAATACAAAAAGCTAAGCACATCACAATCTTCTGCAAAGCAAAAGAGACAAAAAGATGATCCAGTTAAAACAGCCTGTATCAACTTTTATAACTCTTTTTTTATACATCTCTCAAATATTTGATGAATTGAATCCCACTGGTGCAAAAAAAGGCATAGTTTAGAAAAGCCACCAAAGACCCCAAATATTTTATGTACACTGAGACACACTAGCCTTAGGTTGTTGGGGTTTTTTCCACATTGGCAGCACAAAACTAATGAATGACATTTTATTGGTCTGCTAAAGAAATGTGCAATTTCTTATTCAGGGTGAACATTAAGAGATTCAATCCTTTAAAATGTGTGGAAAATGTTTTTAATCAAGAAATTTCCCTAGAATTTTGTTTTTTTTAGTAAATTAAAACTAACAACTACAGCAAAGGAATGGAAATGGCTAAGTTGTCCATGTACTCTATCCACAGAAAGCCTTTGCTGTGCTCCAGTATTTCCTTGCCATGTGCATGCAAAAGATACTTTGTGAGAAAGATCTGCTTGGCTTGCATCCGCAAAGGCTGAACCTGCTCTTTCAATTTTGTTGCAAATTGATGACTAAAGATAGCAGTGAGCTCCCTTACCATTATTGAAAATGATCCCATATTCTTCTAACAAGAAGTTAATATTTGTGCCATTCCGGGACTCTCCACCTTCTCTCAGCATCACCAGGATGGCCCCACCATCCTCCAGGAATTTCTTCAGAACGCAGAACTAGAATCAACAAAGATCCAGGAAAAAAAAAAATCATGAGAAGCTACACACAAAACTGCAGGAAGTTATATTGAGATGAGGGGAGAGAAATGATTTTGACTGCTTGCATTTAATTTGATCCTGTAAGAAAAACGTTCAAATTCCAATCTACATGAATTCATTTAAAGCAGCATTACAACAAAGTCTCCTGTCTTGTTCTTTTCTACTTAAGCAAATTTTAAAACATAATTAACTTGAAAACAATTATTGACTTCTTACCTCATCAGCACTGAACTTTTCTCTTGGTCCAGCTGTAATCCACAATTTCACCCCAAACAGTCTCTCAGATGTGATCTCATCTTTTAAGCTATGAATTGATTAATAAAGACATGCATTATTCTTCATTATTCGTTATTCAAGCTATTGTCCTGAACCACAACTTTTTCCTTTTGTTTGTTTTTTTTTTGTTTGTTTTTTTGGTTTTTTTGGATTTTTTTTTAATAAAGCACTTGCAGATAAGCATAAAGCAAAACACTTCAGTCACTTCGCATCCTTTTATCTGGGTTTAAAGCTGACAACTTGAGCAAAAATAATCCTTACAAATGTCAAGCAGCTAAATAGTAACGCTCCTCTGACAAGGCGCTGTGGCAGATCCAGAACTGCTGCAAGCTGTCACAGCTGCTATTAAACTTTGCACCTGAGGAGCTTCCTACTATTTTTCTTTTTCTTCTGTTTGGTCTGGACAGATTTCACAGAATGGGATTAGTTGGAAGGCACCCACTGGGATGATGGAGCCCAGCTCCTGGCCCTGCACAGACACCCCAAAATCCCACCCTGAGCATCCCTGGCAGCGCTGTCCAAACGCTCCTGGAGCTCTGGCAGCCTCGGGGCCGTGCCCGTTCCCTGGGGAGCCTGGGCAGTGCCAGCACCTCTGGGGAACAGCCTTTCCTGATCTCCCCTCCCATGCCTTGCCATTTTGCAGCGGTCAGATAAACAGCACCATCTACAAAAGCCCTGTTTTCTTTTTGCCCCAAACTCCAAATCGAGACAGACTCACAAATCTGTATGGGGAGCTTCACCCTTACCACTTACACTCCATCTCCCCCACAGGCGAGCTGCAGCTCCGAAGAACCACGCACAGCAGCCCACAGAAGATACAACAGGGCGCAATCAACGCGAGAGAGCGAGCTCAGCTCACGGGATACATCCCCAAAGGCCACTCGGGCCACACAGCCTCGCCGGGGCCTCCCCGCGCCCGGGAGCCGCCCCTCACCTCTGCACCTTCCAGCTGCCGCGCAGCCTCTTCCGCAGGGCCTTGTAGCCGCCGGCCGGCGTGAAGCTCTCGCCCTTGGAGGCGTTGAACACTATGGCATTGCGTGGGCCGCTCTCCATAGGCGCCCCCGGGGCTGCCGGAGGGCTCTGGGGAGCGCCGGGCAAGCGCCAGCGCTCCGGCCGCCCGCGGCTCCCCAGCGCGGCCCCGCCGTGCCGCCGTCACCACGCGCGCCCTAGCAACGCTCCCACAGGACGCATGCGCGGCTGGCGTTTCCCCCCCCCCCGGGCAGAGGTCGCCGCAGTGGTTCGCTCCACTCCCGGCCAAGGAAAGGGGCGGGGCGATACCACTGCTGAGGGCGGGGGGTGTGACGGGGCGGCTACAGAGGTGCGCGCTACCACCCTCCCTCAGCGCGGGCTGTCGGCCCCGGTCCGGGCCTGTGTGGACCCGGTGCTGTCCTGGAGGCTGTCTTGACGTTTCAGGGCCTTTGATTTTGCTTGTGTCTAAATCTGCAGGCTCTTTCCTGGCCCAGGGAAGCTGTGGCTGCTCCATCCCTGGAAGTCAAGGCCAGTGTGGACGGGGCTTAGGGCAACGCAGGAAGGTAGCGGGTGTCCCTGCCCACAGTAGCCTTTAAGATGCTCAACCCTTCCAAGATTCTGTGATCAGCTTAAATTAGAGAATTCCTCTTGAATTTAAACCCAGCAGTGTTAGTGATTTTCTGCATGCACAAAGCCAACACTCTCCTTCCCCTCTGATCCAGGACAACGAGAGAAGCCCAGCTGTGTTTGCAATTTTATTATAAACCATGTCATGTTTCCAATGACTTCAGCATTCACAAAAAAAAAAAAAATAGACACAGTTCTACCAGCACAAGGTTCCCCACAGCATGAGCATTGCACAACTTTTAGAAAGCCCCTTGGCTTATCCCTGTGTTGCTCTAAGCCCCCTCTCCTCCCCACAGCCACAGCACAGAATAGCTTTAAAAAAAAATGTGGGAAGTGACATTCAATGAATACACCAGCATTTAAATTAAGGCAGAATAAATAACTGTTCCACATCAGTGATAGGCATTTTCAGGCAAGTGCTGGAGCCTGGAACTTGGCATCCACTCGCTGTTCACTGCCCTGTGCTCAGCACAGTAGTGTTGATGTGCCTGGTGCAAATCAAGCACATGCTGTGTAAGCACCCCCACCCAGAGTTCAGCTATAAAGTTATTGTTATTTTTATTTTTCCAAGCATCTCAGCCTCTTTCCCCACCCACCCTGAGATCTGGGATTTTCCTGCTACACATGGGTTCCTCCATCACAGCCCCACTGTTGCTAAAGTAGCATCCCAGTCCTGGACCAGAAAACTGATCCACTCACTTGGAGGAGCCCATGAAAGGGCACAGTGCAGTTCAGGATTTGCAGAGCTGCAGCTGCCTTTGAAACAATGACTGATGAACAGTTTTTCACTCAGCCCAGGATGAGCAGCTTGAGTGACAGAGCTCGCAAAAAGGAAGGAAGCCACTGTTCATGGTGATATAAAGAGTTTCCTTTGCTCTTGAGGGCTTGGGGAAAGACATTGGACATAGCTGAGCATACCTCCACAAAAAAAAAAAAAGTGTCCAGTTACAGGCACGTGGCTGTTGATATAAATGATGGCACATACCTCAACCATGAATACAACCAGAGTGAATACAATTCTGCCAAGCAGCACAAGACACTCAGGGAAAATCATAGTCAGTGTCCCACTTTCCGTGACAGGGAAATATTCATTTAAGGAAAAAAAATCCACCAAACAGCAAAAATTAAGAGCTCTGTTCCATCCCCGCCAGTTAGTGTGTTAGTGCCAATTTCCTTAAACCATGAGCAAAGGACAGTACCAATCCTCTCAAAAGGGAAAAAGAAAAGAAGAAAATGAACATAAAATCCATTCATTTAAAATATGGCTTCACAAAGCCTTTGTAAATCTTAAATGTCCTCTTCAGTTGGTGCGTATGAAAATCCTAAAAATGCATCTGAGGCACTGGAGCTGCTGGCTGCTAGGTCAGGCGTGCGGGTGATGGAGGCAGAGATGGCTTCCTGGGTGAACTCAGGATCAAAGTGCCGCAGATCAGCTGGGCCAGCCTAAGACAGGGAACAGAGAGACACAATCACCAAATGAGCAGACCCAAACCAGACCCTTTTGCTCAGACAGTCCAACACAGCTGCTCTTCCAAAGGAGTGATCACCACTGCATCTGCAGGTCCCAACCCATGCCTCAGAGCCCTCAGTGTGAGCATGAGACACCTGGAGAGGATCCCTTCTGTAAAACAGACAGTTACCCACTTACCACGTTGGGGTTGAATGGGGGAGTAATCCTCTTGTGATATAAATCATCCCAGTTTATTGGGCTGAAGAATACGTGGTTCTTTATCTCAAGCTGTACAGAAAGCAGGAAGGAAAAGTCAGTCTTCTGCCAACCCTCCTTTTCCAGCACCTGGTCTCACAGCTTTAAGTGGTTGAAGAAAGGCTTGAAGTTACCATACACGCATATCCACAAATCCTTAATCCCTGAGGGTCCTGGGTTCAGGAATCCTCTGAAGGGAAGTGACCAGTTATAACTGGTGTCCTTGGCAAGGCCACCACCCCTCTCCCTTTGGAAATTCAAGTCAACCCCATGCGACCCTTGTAGGAGGCTGAAGGGACAGACTGTGGGGGGAGGTTTTTCTAAGGCAGTGCTGTTATGAAAGAAATGCTCAAAATAGAAACATTCCCATCCATCCTCCCTCCTGCTCATAGTGAAGGCCACCTACAAAGTCTGTTTTGGCACCCAGCCTCCTCTTCTGGTCCTTGTGGAGAAGTCCCTGGATGATGTCACAAGCTGCCACAGTCTTGGTTCCTTGGATCTGTAGTGGCTTGTGCAGAATGTTGTCATACATCTGAGACACATCCCGGCTGTAAAAAGGAGGCTAATTTGAAAGAGAGGAGAAGCAGCCAGGTAAAACATGAGCTACTAGAAGGAGCCACACATTGCAGCTCAAAGTGAGTCCTGCAGTGAGCAGATGAGGGAGACCTGCCACACCTCTGCTCAAAAGGGCAGTGGTAGGATTGAACCAGATCATTAATTCAGGATTTAGTCATCTACCAAATACCTTGTAAACACCAGACCAACCTCACACGACAGCTTTTGCAAATAAAATTTCCACTATGTAAAGTAAACCAGCCCATTTCCAAACTTACCAGTCCAAAGAGCATTTCATAGAGGACAGCTCCTAGGCACCACCAGTCTACTGTCCTGTCATAGGGCTGCTTCTTTAGCACCTCAGGAGCCAGGTACTGGGAAGTCAGAAAGAAATACTGGAGTCAAATTATAAAGGAAGGGCTTTTCCCTTCTTAGTCCCAAACCTGGCTACAGCTCAAGTTGAACAAATACATTAAGAACTACAGAGATGCTCTTCCTAGGATTATCTAATAAGCTCTCCAGTTGCTTTGGAGCAATGAGGTTGAGAGACACCTGCTAAAGCCCTCAAAGTGTCCTTGCAGGCTACAGGAGATTCTCTTCCTAGAGAGGACTTCTGCAAGCATTTGCCACCTGACAATTCAGCCAGCAATCCTGTCCCACTGCACACATCACATCTCTAAAAAGCTCCTGTATTTTTGAAAAAGCTTGCAGTTTTCAGCCCTGGTAAGTCTGTCCAAAGCAGCAAAACTACCAAGAGCCACCACTAAGGAGCAACAGGTAAGAATTTTGGCAGTCTGCAGAACAGTTTCCCACAGAATTACCTCGGTGTACTATCAGGCTCTGTCTAGAGCAGGAAAACACCAACACACACCAAAACAGAAACAAAGCTCAAACATTCTTGCTTGGTTCATGTTGTGCTGTTGCCTAAGTGACACCTCACTGAAAAAGGAGGGAAATTCCTGCCCACTTCTGCTGAGTTTGAACGCTGAAAGATGTCATGTTTACAGACCCTTTGTCAGACTGCCTGAAGAAAGCAGCAGGACAGGTATATTACCTAGGCTGAAGTGCTACCAAAATCACCAGGCTTAGTAAGAAACAGGCAAAAAAGCCTCCAAGAAGCCAGACTGGAAATAGGTTTTTGCAAAACCCAGTTGAAGTGAGCTGGGGGAAAGGCATTACTTCCCCTCTGAGCAGTGTTTGCATTCTGAGGGGAGCCTGGTCCTTTCCTCTGCACAGGACATTCTGCAGCTCCTGTGTGCAGACAGGACACACAGGAGAGCACAGCAAGGTCCTGTGCATGCCAGTACCAGCAGGCTCCTTGTTCTGCACTGCTGGGGCCTCAGGGCAGGTACACATCCTGCTCCCAGGGACAAGGTCTCCACCTCCACAGCTATTTTCACAAGCCTGACTATTTCGAAGTGCAGGAACCTCTGCCCCAATAGCTCATTAATACTCTAAAATTGCTGTGTTGTTACAGGAAGGCCTGTCTCTGCTGGATAGGGAAGGCCTTATCTGAACTCCAGTTTCAGGCTGGAAACCTCAGTGAGCCCATGATTTTTTTGAGGTGTCACATAAGCCCAAGACCCAGAGTACCAAGTGTCTGAAGGTTTCCAGCCCCCAGATCACAGCAAAGCCCCAGCTCATGCAGTACCTCAGGAGTGCCACAAAAAGTAGAAGTTGTCTCCTCTTGCTCCATTCCTTCTTTGCAGAGTCCAAAGTCTGTCAATACTATGTGTCCCTAAAGAAAAGAGACATTCTAGCTTGTCCCACTCTTTCTGGAGAGGAGACAGGATCTCCAAAGATTTGCCTGAACATTAATTCTCATGTGGGTTTTAGTTCCCCACTGCTCATCTGCCTTCCCTGATGTTCATCGTATAGTACAGGTACTGGAGCCTGTAGAAAAAATAAAGTCTGGATTTCTTCTTATTTTTTATTTATCTACAGCTAGATAGCCATGAAGAGATCCAGTATTGCTGTGATTTTCTGCTGCTTTATCCCAGAGCCAATTTATGTAACAGTCACCACTGGAGCTGCAGCAGTGTCCTGCTCTTCACCCCCCTGATCCCTGCCCACAGGTCAGGTCCCAGCTTCTGGGAAGGAGCCAAGGACCCCAAAACCAAGCAGTTCTTCAGAGGGCAAGCCCACTCATCCACATAAGTGTGGTGGGACAGACAGACAAAATCCATGCCATCATGTCAGCTTGCAGAATCGCAGCCCTCTGCTTGTGGTCCTGATGTTTTTAAAGCCAGCAGGAAGAAAGCCCAAGCTGTGAATATACCTGGCAATCCAGGAGGATGTTCTCAGGCTTTAAGTCCCTGCAAGACAAAGTGCTGTTTGAGCAGATTTGGCCAGATATTTAGAGAAACATGGATCTGAAACAGCATCAGCTAAGAACAGGAGCTAACAAAGCCTCCCAATCCAGATCACAAAGACCTTCCCAAATTGCAGACTCCCATCAGTATACATACATGGAAACATAAATAGGCTGCTTTCAAACAGGATCAGGTGTTAGCCTGCATTTCCATGCATAAGTTGTTACTGAGAGATGATTTCTTACTTATTGAGCCAGGTTTATTTTATGGCTTTAAGTTTAATACTCTCAGACTGATACTGGGAAGGGGCAAGGATAGTTCGTTGTTCATCAGGTCCTGTGCAGAACCTTTTGCAGGGTAAAGTGCCAGCAGCACAGTCTTGTCTGGTAGGGGCAGGACATTCTTCAGCTGCTCCCATCCTGCATTTCACTTCCCCAGCAAATCCCCTTCCCTCCCAACACCACACCCCCTGCCTGGGCAGGCATGGTGCCCCTGCCTTACCTGTAGATGATGTTTAGGGAATGCAGGTACCCAATGGCACTGGCGACTTCTGCAGCGTAGAATCGAGCCCTGGGCTCACGGAAACAGCGCTCCCTTTGCAGGTGGAAGAAGAGCTATGGGAAGGTGAGAGGGTTGATCATGTATCTAAATAAATAAAGGCTAATCTGGAGCAAGGCTGAAAGCCAGCTATGTAAGTGAAAAGTGGTTTGCAGCAGGTAGCACTAGAACAGCATGAAATAAGCCCAAGCCAAGTGAATTTAAGCAATCCAAGGACATTTCTAGAAATTGTTCCATTTTTCCTCCTCATCATCATTCACAAAAATTAACAACTAATTCTCAAACTCCCCATCATCTGCTGACCTGGTTAAGCTCCGAGTTTACTACAACCCACAGGCTGATTGCAGTGGTAGTATGGCCATGAGAAGTGGTACATGCAGAGAGCCGAACACACAAAGGTCCCCAACATGGATTTGTGCAAGATTTCCACATTAACACTATCTTCCAGCCAGTTTCAGATAGCACAGAGACAGTTAAGAAAGGTAAGCTTCCACAGGACAGAAAAAGTTCAGAAAGTTGCAATGGCATCACCCCTAAGTGCTAGACACGGATCCAGAGCTGGCCCACAAGGGGGTTTCCCTAAAGCTCACCAATATTTTCCATGTTCTCCATAGGATTTTAAAATGCCTCAATACTGCTTTTCTCAGAATTTTTACTGTGGGAATCATCTGACTCAGGCCATAGCCAGCAAGATCTTGACTCAATTTACAGGTGAGTTATTCTGCCAGGTATTCCTGGCTGCTCCTTGCCAGCAGTCAAAACAACATTATCTCTCAATATCATTATCATCTGACAAGAAATAGTTCTAAATAAAGCAGCATGCTTGAGAAGGACCAAAAAGGATTCAAACAAAGCCTGTAAGTGCACTCACCTCTCCTCCATTTACATAGTCAAGCACAAAGTAAAGCTTCTCTGAGGTCTGGAAGGAGTAGTGGAGTCCCACAAGGAAGGGGTGCTTGACATTTTTCAGGAGCACGTTGCGTTCTGCCATGATGTGGTTTTGCTATCAGAAAGCAGACAAGGCATTAAGGTTTCAGGCAAGGACCCAGCCCAGCCTGCCCTAAGGGCTCACTGCTGTTTTCAAAACAAGTGGAAGCTGGGAGCTCACGAGGGTCATTTCCAGCCCCAAACAGAGAACTACTCCCTCCTATCTGACCTAATTAATCTCTGTTCTTTTATTCTCATGGCACAGGCAAATCCATGTTTAACATGTGAACTGCCTATCTGAACACCAGGTACCCCAATTGCATTACCCAGAGAGACCATACACCAACCACAATTTCCAGAACAGCCCAGGAGAGCAGGCATACCTCCTTCTTCTTGAGGATGGTTTTCTTATGCAAAACTTTCACTGCATAAAAAGTCCCATCGCACTTGCGTTTGGCCAGGAGAACCTGCAACAGAAGGAGCTGGTCACAGCTATTTGTCTCACCTTGGTCAGTGTTTCCTCATTAGCTCAACACTCCTGTGAGAGATTATACACAGAAAACTATTTCAGAGAGCCAGGTACAGGGTTTCAAATATCAAACTCTAGCCCTCACAATTCCCAGCACTTTTTCATTGCCGGAAGAAAAGCACTCAATATCTCCACATATATCCCCTAGACACCCAATAGAAAATAGTTTTGGAGCATTTGAGGCCAATCCCATTTAAAGTGAATCCTGGCTGTCTCCAAGGTTTCTCTGGAGATCTTTTGCTGAACAAGTTTGAAACTTATTTTGAATCAAGCACTGCTCTTTACCATCACCACCCTGAATATAAAACACCTCACTCTTCAGTCCTTGGAGAGGTTGAAGGACCTTGAATTTAGAATGGACTGTTAATAACAGTATCTCATGTTTTTCTTAATCTCAATCCAAACACTTTAGTAGAGGTGCAAGCAAAGGACACAGCCAGAAACTCCTTCAGCAACAAATTTTCCTTCCAAGCTGCCTCCAAACAGCTACAGCCCACCTCTACAAGCCCACTTACTTTTCCAAAGCTTCCTTTGCCAATAACCTTCAGGAAGTCAAAGTCTGTTGGCTTGGCACTGTTGGGCAAGAATGAAACAAGTTAATGTTTCTGGGAGAGAAACACGCAACAGTAACACCACCATCAAAGCAGAGTTCCTGCTTGGAAAAACGAGTGTTTGTGAAAGGGTTTAAAGGGCACTGACAGGTGACCCTCGCTCCCAGGATTCACCCTGTGTGTGTCAGGGCACCCTGAGCAGCCCCTCAGCAGCCCAGGGGCTGAAGGTAGCAGCAGTGACAGCAGCTGTAAGGACAGAGTGATGCCTTTACAGGGGCACAGTTTATCCCTGTTTCTAGAGAAAGATAGTCAGGAAGCCAGCAGTGATGAGGAAGAGCATCCCTTACTACCTCTCAAAAGAAAAGGGACAAGGGGCTGCAGATGTGGCCAGGAGAGAATGATTATAACAAGTACCAGCTACAGCTTAGTCTTAGAAGCTGGTGCACTGGTGACATGTGGTGTTAAAGGCCAAGAAATGTAATTGTCCAGACTCCTGCAGGCACCACTGTGTGACACACAGGGACCATCTGCATCCCCTGCCAGATCTCTTCATGCTCCACACCCTACCTGGCTTTGCAGGGAGCTTACTTGGGGTTAGCAGAAGGTCCGAGGTTGATGTTGTCAGTTGGTGTTGAAGGCTAAAGAAGATGACAAGAAATTTAGTCACAAGAACTAGGCTGCAAGTTGGATTTTCCCTTCCTCAACACAGCATCCCTCACACAGGGCCATTGATCACATCCATCAGCAAGAGACCCAGTGGATATTTCAGCAAATATTTAACATCTCTTTAGATGGCTTTATGCACACCCAGCACCAGAGAGCTGCAGCCTCCCTCTTCCCAAAGACAAGAGGATACATAAACACACACACACACTCTTCCTCCTCTTCCTGTTCCCTAGCAATCTTATCCTCCCCAGACTGGCAACATCACACCTTGTCTGAAAGGGCCTCTGCTGTTTTTCTCCACCAGCATGTTCCACAGGACAGGGCAGCAGTAAGACTCCCAGCTGGCTAACACAGACTCTGTCCTTGATTTTCATCTAAAGGCACCAGCCCCCTTTGTCCCAAAGTTGAGGATTTGCTTGTTCAGAGCCATGATCTCACCTGGGTGCTTTTGTCTGGGCTCCGGGAACGATCCATTAAAAAAACAACTCGCTCAGCACTGGGGAAAAGAACAGGAAGTTAGTGTTGAATACAAAATCTGAGAGAGAAACAGCTTTACTCCATGAAATTGCCAAGGAGTAGTGCAAACCCCAGAGTGTGCACCCCTTCCATCGCAGGAGAGCTCAGCTGAGCTTCCCAGTGCTGCCATCCCCAAAGAACAGGGTGCCCACACTCTGAGGGAGGCAGGGAGCAGCGTGTGCTGACAGGAGGTTGGGCAAACAGGATTCCTGGGTGAGCAAGCACAATCCAATATTAGCCCCTGACTTGCAATAGCAGAAACTGCACGAGCACATGAGGACCAGCAGCAACACAGCACCAGGCCAGGTGAAGTTACAGCTCTCCTGGCCATGGCCAGATGTGCCTCAAGGCAGATGCAGCCCCCTCCCCACTGCACAGGGGTGCCTCAGCCCAGTGAGCATCCCCACAGGGCAGCCAGCAGAGTCCAGCTAGGTCCAGCCACCACGGTCCATGGGGCTGGCAGCAGCCAGAGGCCACTCTCCAGGCCAAGTCAGACCAGGGCAGCTTGGGGCTGTTGACACTGCAGGGAACAGGGGTGGTACCACAGCAGCCAGGGCAGTCTCGGTGAGCAGAGGCATTAAAGACCTCTTGTCTGCATGGTGCAGCTTTTGCTGGGGCTGGAGGAGCCAGGCTTCAACACTTGTTGGTTTAGATCCATCCTGCCTGAACATCACAGGGGATGGGTAAGCCTTCCCTCAGGGATCCTCCCTTTGGTTTTTAGGGTTCCTTATGCTCTTTGCAAAAGCCAGAATTAAGAAGATAACATGAGCAAAACAGCTCTGCTCCCCTCTCCCCTGTCCCAGAGAGCTTAGACTGACTCCCCCTCAGCCCCACCACACTCTCATACACTGCATCAAGGCTCTGAAGGCTCTCATCCCCACAGCCACCCTCTGCCCTACCCCTCCCAAAAAGGGGGCCCAAAAACCCCACCAGCCTCCCCACATCTCACCTGGGGGTGCTCCCACTCTCTGCCCCCACGCACCACCAGGCACAGCCCCCCAGCCATCCCAAAGGAGCCCCTCCTGCACAGCCAGGCTGAGCATGGCAGGAGCTGCAGGCAGCAGTGGATGCTGGCAGCTGGAGCAGGGACTGCCCCCATCTGCCCGTGCCAGCCAGCTCCATCCACCAGCCAGCCAGTGCAGGGCAATCAGGCTGAGCTGTTAAAGGGCTCCTGTCCCACGGGAGGGTTTGGTACTCACTACGAGCAGAGCCTGGAGCCAGAGGCCTTGATGGTCTGTTCTATCCTCTCCCGGCCGTGCCTGATGAGTTCTGGGAGGAAAGTTGGAGCACCGAAGCCGATTAGCTGGCAGCGTGATCACAAGTGCACAGAGGCACATTTGTTCTTCACTGACCTTGCTCTTCTCTCCACAGCCACCCTCCTCCCCCTTCCACTCACATACCAAAATAACCAGGAAATTATAGGAACCAGGACATCTTCCCTCCCAGCCTCACCAGGAGCCCTCAATAGCTCACAGGACAGGGATGAGTGCCACCCTCTCTGGTGGCCAAGGGGATTCAGGCTAAAGCAGCACTGTCAAGCCTTCCTGAGCCACCCCTGTGTCCCCAGGGGGGACAAGGAGAGTGCTTACAAGGACGAGGTTGTGCTGGGATACGTCACACACTTGGCACATCCACTGCCCCTTCCATTGAGGACTCTGTGAGTAATTAGGGACGTGAATGAAACCTTTCAGGCCCTGCAGGAGGTAAGCCAGCACACACACATCACAGCAGTGACTTGCCCAAGGACACCTAGCCAATGCCAGAAGCTGGGATTCCCACCATGGAGCATCCCTGCTTCTCAGCTGTGCAGGCAGTTACCACCACTCCTCATCATCACCTCTCTCTTTACAGAGAGCAAGCCCTGAGCCTGCTCCCTGCTGCACAGGCTGAGCCAGAGGGAAGTCCAAGGAAGGCAGCCTGTACAGAGGAGTTCCTTGTTTTGCTTAGGAGTAGATAGCAAAATTATTTCAAGGCTAAGTTTTACTCCTCAGTTCTGCCACTGAAGGGAAAGCAAGAATCAAAACATTCACAGAAATACCTGTTTCCCTCTCCATCTAAAAAGAAGGGGTTTTATAGACACCAGCAAGCTGTCATGCTGGAATAGCTCTTCTACAGACCAAGGAGTAGACAGCACCAACTGCCAGAGCCCATATCCCTGGGCATGGGTTTTGTAGGACAATGAGTTTTGAAGCAAACAAGCCCATAACAGAGCCCTTCCTGCACGGATCTTTGGATCTGCTAGGCAGAGGGTCCTGTGAGCTCCTGAGAGCCCGTGAACTGGCCTCACCAGCAGATCTGGGGTCTGGGGGCAGCTCTGATGAGAAGCCAGCAAACTAAGCTGTGGGTTTAGAGTTTCTGAATGGGTAAGAAAGGCAAAGCAGGCATTTAAAGCAAAGGCAACAAACCATGCAGAGAACTTACAACATCAGGCTGGTCTGGGGCACTGACCTTGTCCATATTTTGCCCTGCAGCAAGTCCAAGATCCTGTCCCAGCTGGCACCCACCAGCAGGGACAGCATGCAGGCAGCACTCAGACAGATCAAGCCCCATCTCCTCCCCCTGGGCATAGTCCTTTCCCTGACAGCCTGGCTCTCCCTGGCTCACTGAGGTCCACTGAAGGTCACCCAACACCTGCCTCTGGGCTGTGTCTGCCTCACAGGCTGCTGGGCAGGCATGGCCACAGCAGAGGGATCACTGCTGCCTTCTCTGAGCAGACAACACTCACTGAAGGATCTGCACTTGGGAGGAGGTTGGCACAGGGCACACAGGAGTGTGTGGACAAGCCCCAAACTGCACATGGCAGCAGTAGGTAGAGGAGTGAAGGTTCCCACTCCTGCTCAGGAACCTCTTGCCAGAGCAACTCAACCTAACGCCTCACTCCTGCTCAGTGCCTGCAGCTCCATCAGATGATACAGCCCACTTCCTCCAAATCTGAAGCCCCACAAGCTTGGGTTTAGCCTCGGGGCCAGCTTGCTGCCACTGTTCTTATCCCAGACTCAGGGGAAATAATGAATCAGACACAGATGGAAGAATCACAGTTCGGGCATCTTGAAGAGAACATGGGCAAGCCATGGAAACACATCCAAGTGCCTTGGAGGTATTTACTAGCAGCACAGGATGCAGGACAAGTTCCTGACTCTCTCCAAGGGGCTTGGACAAGCCTGTTTTAGCAACCTGCAGCTAGGCAGGAGCTCTTTCCAGCCTGGCAGCCCCTCCAGCAGCCCTGTTTTGCTCCACTGCCTCTTTGCTGGAAGTGAAGCCAGTCAACAAGTCCCTGCTGACCAAGGGCAGCCTTTTCCAACACACCTTTTTCATTAAAGGGACTTGCTCTGAGTTTTAAGTCTCTGGTGCTGAAGTACCATACCCATTTTTATGTGTATATCCCCATCCCACACCCTTTCTATTCAGGTTCAGAGCCACCTTCCCCAGCCCAAGTCCACCTTGAAAACCAGATTAGTTTGTGGTTTAAATCTCCCAAGCAGTCAAGCAGGCTTTTCCTTATCACTAACAAACCCTACTCCCCCTAAAGCACAAAGATTTCCTGAGTGCACACGCTGAACAACAGAGGCAGAAATAGGTCATGAAGATACGGAGGAATCCTTGGTTATCCATGCCCGGCTGCATCCCTCCTTGTGCCTGCTGGAGCAGCACGGATGGTCCAGGCACGGCCAGGGCCACAGAGAGCATTGGCAAGCAAGCCTAGGATCTCCCCAGTATAATGGGACTATTGCACATCAGGAACACAAACCCCTGTGCCCACTGCCCCCTCCTCAAAGACCACTTCAGCCCAGCTCCCGGCCACAGGCACCCCCCAGGCAGGAAGAGCCCGCTCACACAACAGAAAGCTGCTACTTACAAGTTGGAGCAGTGACTGCAGTTAATCTCCCCCCAGCACACATCCCTCAGTAACACACGTTTGCTTCCCAGCAGAGCAGGAGCAGCTCCCTGTTCCTCGCCCCGTTCTGGCAGTGCTGACCCACATTCCCACGGCAGCCCCGCGTTATTTGCTACAAACACATTACTAATGCAAGGCGTACCTTGCACGGAGACACAAGCTCACAGACTCGTCATCTGAGGGCTGCTCCCACCCTCCTCCCTGATGTCACTGCTCTCAGCAGCCTTCCCTGCCTAACCTACATTGCAAACCCCTCCAGCGAGTGCCTCTCCTGCTCGGGGAAGGGCTGGCAGGGCTGGCACTGGGACTGCAGGTGATGTTCTGGAGGAAGCACAGCAGTGAGAGAGGGGCACCAAAGGCAGCCCACAGCTTTCACCCAGCACAGGGGCTGCTGGCAGCTCAAGGGGGAGATGCCCCAGTTTCAGCTCAGAGAAGTGCAGGGAGGGAGGATTCCTGTAAACACGTGGGGAGAAAAAAAGGCTCAAGGTTTCCCCTGCTACAGATCTAAGAGATAGCTGCAAGCTAGTACTGAACTCCACTTTCATTTCCATTGAGACGCTACAGCAAGTCCAGAAAGAGGTTAGGAAAGACTTTAAAGCACTTCTGCATTTCAGAAAGCTTTCTTAGCCACCCTCTGGAGAGCTCCTGGCTTGTCAAATTTTCTCCTGCAGATCCTGTTCCCTACACCCCAGGGACACTGCAAAACAGAGCAGGAACCCAGCCAAAGTAGCCCTGGCTCAGGACAAACTGGAGACAACCAATCCTTAAAATTTTAGAAAAAAGCCACATGCAGAACTTAAAGAAAACAGCAGGTGGCTAAAGCTTGAAGCACTTCGCAAAAAAACAATTCACCAAACATACCTGGGAGCACATCTCCCAGAGGCTGAGTCCTGAAGCATGGGAAGCAGTCCACAACCACTGAGCACAGAGACCTCTCGTTCCTCACACTTCTCATCCTTGCACCAGCCCACCCTGCCTGCCCTGTTAGGCCAGGAGCCCAAAATTCCTTCCTAAAACCCAGAGGGGAAGAGCTTTGTCCCCTGCAGCAATTCATTTAGCCCCTAAACACAACCACCCCCAACTCCTCAGAGTGATCACACCACCACTGGTGCCTCACTGCAGCATTTTAAAGAGAGCAGGAAAAGGTGACCAGCTGTAAAAGATGCAGAAACACCTGCTAGCTATACCCAAGGAGTGAGAATTTAGGTGGGAGGGATAGTTTTGGGTGGGGAGGAAGAGGTGCAGCTGGTGGATAGGAGCAAATTACACCCTGGCAGGCAGCTCAGGTGTTCTGAATAATTTTTTTACAAGTCAGCAGGAAATTTGTTTGCTGTCCAGTGGTTTGGGGACAGGTCAAAACTGGCATTTGGTTCAGGTCAAACCCTGAAGAAACTGCTTTTCACAGTGTCCTCAGGGACCCTGGAGAGCTGCAGCTGGGCAGCCAGGCTGGTGCTTTGCAGCACTATTAACTGCAAGCATAAATAGAGGGGAGTCTGGTGATTTGAGAGACCAGAGTCTGAGCTCTGAGCAAAAGGAAACCTGGGAGAAGGGCTGATGTCTTCTGTCTCTTCATTAAAAACAAAGCAGTCGCTTTTTGCTTTCATTGTAGCTTCCTATAAAATCTCCCTGTGTGCAGCTGCAGCAGCAGGAAAGCAGCTTCTAGAGCCATTTCAGTTATGGGTGCAAGGAGGTAAAAGCCAGGCTGTGGGCAGCAATCCCTGTGGGAAGCAGGAGGGCTGGCCACTGTGGGATGGGTCCCTCAGCCCAGGCTGCAGCTACCAGGGGGAGATCATCAGGAACATCTCATGTGCCTGGTGCCATGTGTAACAGGGGAGGGAGAGCAGCATTTTACTTGAAATATTACCTTTTTTCAGGTCAAAACCTGATTTTTTTCCTCAGCCAATATTCTCAAGCTATCAGCACTGATATCTTTTAAGAATATCCCTTATTTTTCTTTTCTCCAGCTTTGCCTCCACTTGCATTGAAATGGTCAAATTTCAGAATAATTTCATCAGTTAATTTACATTTTCTAGTCAGTGCCTCCTCCTTTAATGAAAATCTCAGTGTTATCAACAAAATCTACTTGATTTTAATTTCCATGGAGAAAGGCATCTTTAATTAAAATCCCACTTTCTATCTAAAGAAGAGAAAGAAGGAAGATCCTGTAGGGAACATTTTAACAGTGGAACACCTAATCTGATGACAGGCAGTGATAGACAAAGTGATGTTGGGTGGGTTTTGTCCATTCTACCCACTCTGTGAGGATCACTGACCCTCCAGGGCTGGGTGTCACTCAGGGCCAGGTGTGTGTGGCAAAGCTGGCACCTCCTGTCACACATGTTTCCCCTGTGTGTGTCCCATGGGAACCAGGCTCCCTGCAGCCCTTGCTGGGCAGGCTGTGCCTGGCTAGAGCCCCCCAGGAAGGCTCTGCAGCCCAGCATTAATGGGAGACCCCCACAGGGAAGGCTCTTCCATGCCCTGACCATCCCCAGGGCTCAGTGACGCCGTGCCAGCCAGCAGCATTACCCTTTGTCTTGCCCAGGGCAGTGGAGGAGGGCTCCATCCAGGCCACGAACATAAGCCAAGCAGAATAATCTCCTCTCCTTGCAGCTGGGGCAGGAACTCAGCTGCTGGCTCCGGGTGTCCTCGGGAAGCAGAGCACACAGATGTTCCTCTGCCTGCAAAGGTGAAGGGCACAGGAGTAAGAGCAGAACCAAGTCCTTGGGTGCAGCACTGCCTGCCTGCTAGCCAGGCACGGCTCTGGGACACGGGGACAGCTCCTTGTCTGGGCAGCACCCACCCAGTGTTCAGTCTGCTGGAGATAACCAGTGGCATAGCACCTTGGGGCTGGCACACAAGGGAATGGAAGAGAGCTGAGAGGTTTGGCTCCTGTAGCAGAAAAAATTTACCCAAAAGCTGTCAAATAAATGTATTTCTGCTGTTGGGAAAGGATTTGGCGTTTAGATGCTTTTGAGGAGCTGAAACCCAGTTCACCCAGGGTGACTGCCCTGACACTGATGGCTCCCTGGTACAGAAAACATTCCTTGGAAGAGCAGGCCCACCAGTAAATCCCCAGAGGAGGGCAGATTCTCATTGGAAATGCAACATCAGACACCAGCAGATGCCTGGGGCAGCTGCAAAGGGCTTTGCCTGTGGAGCCCTGTGACCCTCCCTAGAGGTGACCAGGGTGAGCAGCTGTCACCACCATGGCAGGAGTGGGACAGGTAGGTGTGACCAGGGCTAGCCTCCTCCCCATGAGTGAGAAGTGTCCATTTGTCCTTGCCTTGTCCTGTGTGCCCACAGCAGTCACCCCCTGCAGCAGTTCTTGTCCCCCACCCCTCATGGCCCATGGCCATGGCAGGACACATTGGTGCCACGCTGAAGGGGGTTCTGCATGTGGGCACACACATCACACAGGCACGGGTCCCTGCAGGTGCCAGCAGGGTAACCATGCCCCCTCACACCAGCACTGATCTTGGCCCATTCCCCTGCCCAGAACTCTCACACCCCTAAACTAAATTAAACAACTGTGGTGAAGCTGGAGAGCTGCTGATGTCAGCTGGGTTTTGCCAGCGCTGCTGCCCTTCTGTGCCTGGCTGCTGTTTCCCTGCCCTCCAGAAAACACATCTGTGCCAGGAAAACCTCTGGCTGGACCTGAGTTCAAAGGTGAGGAGCAGCTCTCGTGCAATTTAACCCCTTCTGTGCACACCTGCCTGGACCTGGCCAGGCCATGGGGGGAACAAGTTCTGGCCAAAGAGAGGGAATTTTTTCAGCTGCACTGGCACAACTCAGAGCCTCCAGACATTGCCTATACTCAGAAACATCTTCTTTCTTCCCAGGGGAGGGAAGCTGCCTTTCTCTTCCCCAAGCCCTTTAAGGGGTCCAGGGCTGCATGGTCCTTCCATGGCTGAGTTGGATTTCTCCAGGAAAGACCATCCCAGCACAGCCACACTTGCAGCTTCACTAGGACAGGACACATCCAGTGGGGACAACAGGTCCAGCCCTTTATCTCTACACACAAAGAAGTACCTTCTCTCTCTCTTTTGCAATATTTTATATGCTACTTCAAGGGGAAAGATAATCCTAATCTCCCTGTCTAGCAATATCCATAACCATTACCATAAAAGTATCACTGAAGTGGAACCACACAGTTCTGAGGAATTGAAATTGCAGAGAAGGTTCAGATAAAGCTAAAACAAACACTTCTTTAGAGAGCACAAAGCAAGAGTCCATGGATCTGCAGTGAAAGGTGACCTAAAATATTTGGCTACTCAGTTATCTCTGCTGGATAAGAGATTAGGATAGGATTGGATAGGATAGGATAGGATAGGATAGGATAGGATAGGATAGGATAGGATAGGATAGGATAGGATAGGATAGGATAG
>JANRGV010000048.1:10697891-10709508 GCA_024734035.1 Alethe castanea | reverse complement strand
CTGCTGTACCTTGTACTGGAATGTTAAAGCTAAAAGCTGAGACAAAATTAAGAAACGGTAACAAAAGAGGAAGACACCTAGTATTTTATTAAGGAGACATAAACCTGGATCCAAGTGGTAACACAGGGCCTTGAGAAAGCCTGTAAATGGATTCTAAATTGATGTTTAAAAGCCTTTTTCTCCCTAAATGAGAGTGGCTAATGAGTTTTAATTCCTTGAAAAGCCAGCTACTACAATAAAAAGATATTTTTCTATTACCAACAAATCATCTGCTTTGGAGACTGGTTTATGTATTTACGTAAGACCTGACCAAAAAGGTATTTGATTAAGGCTGTGTTTGGTCTTCCAATAAATTCTAAGGGCTGCTGCTGAAGCAGGTTGTACTTTGTAAGCATTCATAAGGAAGGAGAGGTGGAATGGAATAGATATATTAGCCAAAGGGAACAATCTGAGCATTCCTACCAGCACCCTGGTATATACATCATTTCCATGTGCTGAGAGCACTAAAACACCCACAGAGCAGGTTAGGCCCTACAAGAAGAACAGCAGCAGTCAGATCCCTCTCAAGACAAGAATAACATTTCAGATCTTAATTCACAAATTGGGCTTTTCACCTGAGGGTTGTCTGCCCATGGCAGGAGAAATCCTTCCTGTTACAAGAACAGAAAAGATAACACTTGTGCCTCTTCCATCCTCATTGGAAGAGAACCTGGAATGTCAGATAAATGGGGAAGATATTAAAATCCTGCTGTCTCTTAAAAAACAAGGTGTTGAGGAGCACTGGGATACAGTTTGGAGGTCTGGGCATCTTCCTGCTGCTGGTGGGGCAGAGGAGAGCCATAAAAGCACTGTGGGAGGGGGTCTGAAGCCCTTGAAAACACAGCAGCAGAAGCAGAAAAGAGGGATGGACTTGAGGGAAGGACAAGAGCCTGTGCTGGAGCCCATGAACCCCTGAACTGCCCCCACCAGGATTCCCTCTGGGCAAACAGAGATGCCTGGAGAGAACCCTCCATGTAGGGACAAAGGGCTCTGGTGGCATCCCATTCCATGTAGGGACAAAGGGCCCTGGGTGCCATCCCATTCCATGTAGGGACAAAGGGCTCTGGGTGCCATCCCATTCCATGTAGGGACAAAGGGCTCTGGTGCCATCCCCTCCATGTAGGGACAAAGGGCTCTGGTGCCATCCCCTTCCTTGCATCACAGAGGAGCTGCAGGGGAGAAAACCCAAACTGGAAGCCTCAGGAATGAGATTTATTGCCTGGTAAATGACATCCTTCCCTTCCCAATGACCCCAGTGAAGCAAGAAAAGGCTGAGTGGCTTTATCTTTATTCAGTGTGGTCCTTCTGGGACACTTGAACCTGATTGCATCACTTTTGGTGTCAGCCTTGATAAGATGCTGATTGTGTTTCCCTGTTTTCCAGTGGCAGAGGACTCCCCCAGCAGCCTGGATGGTTAATGGGAGCTGACTGGCTCTCCAGTTTGCCAGAGCAGCTCCCTTTGGCTTCCTGCTGTAGCACATTAACACAACAAATTAACATTGTAATTGCATTTTAACTATTTATCACTGTGGAAAAGGGGGAAAAAAAACTAGAAAAAAGGAAGATCACAGGCAAGGGCCCAAGAGACAGGTTAGTAAGGCAAATCTCTGTCTGCACTTCCCTTCATTTCTATTTATAGCCAGCCATTAAGTTATGCTAATAAACAGCCAGCCACAGGCAATGGCAAATCCCCTGCTCAGACACAGGAAAAGCTGAATTAAATATATTCAGCTTACTCAACTCACAGGCCTGGTGTGACTGCTACCAAACCCAAATCCACAGGGATCTAAGAGCAGCTCCAGCATCTCCCACTGACACCCATTCATGCAGCACAGCCATGGCAAGGCACATACATTTGACATTTATACACATACATGTGTAAATGAAGCACAGGACAAATAAAACATGGAAATTCCAACAAAATACTCCGGATCAATGGCTGTGACTTAATCAATTATTTTGGCAAAGGCCAATTCACTACAGTTCATGAACAGATTAATTTGCAGACAACAACCCTTTTAATCAAAGAGCAGTGTGATGCATCTGCCACCTATTTCTCCAGAGCAATTGCATCAAAAATAGCATTTATTGTAGCTCTCCCTCACATTCAATTGGTTGTTATTTTATTTCTGTCTATATGCAGCAGTTTCTAAAGGGGATAGCATCAGGTCCTCACATAACCTATATATTTAATCAGATTATCCAATTAAATAATACAGCCTTAAATGAAAAGTCTGCTATTCCCTCGAGCAGTTCTGGGAATGCTTTCATTGCTCATTCTTGTGCTTAAAATGTACTAGCAGCACTGTCTTCTGCAGCTATTTTTGGGTATCCAGACATTTGTAAAGCACCCATCACTAATTTTTAGGTGCCAATACCTTGTTTTTCTCGTCAAATTACAGCAGTCAGAAATGTCACCTTCGTCTATAAAGTCACAGAGCACATAAAAATAATGAGTGCCTTTATCTTTTCTCACTGTGCACATACAGGATGAAGAAATGATGATGGGGTTTGTGCTGAGGGGAATCCCAGCAGAGTGATGTGATTGTTGTCCCCCACAGGGCTGCTGCTTGTGCTGAGCTGCACCCTTGGGACCTTGCCAGGGTGTACCTGGCAGAGGAGCAGCCAGGGAGGCTGGAGAGCCCCGGGATTCCCTCTGGCTTTCCCAGCAGGCAGCACAGTGAGGTGCTGTGTGGCTGATTCAGCTCCTGGGGTGCCCCATCCTGGCTGTGGCACTGCAGCAGCTCTGGTGCTCCAGCTTTGAGGCTTCCTATGCCCTTCCAAGCAAGGATGTACTGGCAGAGAAAGGTTTTTATCAGCTCTGAGCAGAAGGTGTTGGGGTTTGCAAGTCCCCAGAGGAGGATTTCACATGAGGGAGGTCATTGTAATGCTCTGCCATAGGGAATGCTTCTTCCTGCAGGAAACCCTGTGAGCATTGCAGCACTTGTGGTTGTTTTCCCTCCCAGCCCCATCCTGGTAAGACATGTTGCCTTATTATTGATTTACAGGTTAATCCAATGTCTCCATATAATGTCTTAAATAGGTTACAAAGTACTGCTGGGAGAGAGGTGCTGGATCACAGTGGTCTCAGGGAGGTGAAGGAAGCCATGCAGTGTTCAGCAATGTGGATAAGTGAACACAAACACCAAGTGTTGTAACACTGTCTTTTCCCATGGGAAAAATTGAGGCAAGTGACAGATTCAACCCAGATTGAGCAGACCCTGCTGGCTGCTGCAGCACTGAGCTCTCTCTGAAAACCAGCCACAAGGTCCAGGGATGCCAATGGAACTCCACCATGAGGATCTGACTTGGTGCTCAGGAGTGTCTGCCACTCTGGCTCTCACAGAGTGCAGAAGCTTGGGCAGGTTTGGAGGTGCTGCCCGGAGCCCAAGACATGTTCTCTGTTCACGTATCAGTCACATCACAAACATGTGAACAGAACCATGAGCCTGTGTGTGCCACTTCCAAGTCAAACAAATGATTCCCAGCAAATTTTCTTCACCCACAACACCACGAGGTAATAAAATATTTTTAATGGTTAATTAAGGAATCTGTCCTATTTCTTTACTCCTCCCTACCACCTCAGTAAAGCAGGTGAGAGGCATCAACCCCTGCATCAACTCTTGGGCATTCCATGACGTCCCAACCCTCCCCTTTCCTCCAGAGCGCAATTGGGTGCAAAGGGGGATATTTTGCAGTCATTAAAATTTCATTTTATTTTTAGCCAGACACGTTGCCATGTAAAAAGCTCTCTGGTGAGCAGGGGATTGGCAGTTTGGGGAAGAGAGAGCAGGGGCAGCAGGGGCTGGGGAGGAATCGGAAGGTGTCGAACACAGCGGTTGCAGGAGCAGCAGAGATGCTGCTGGCTTAGGGAAGGCTTGGCTTCTTGCCAGCCTGCTCTGTGCTCTGAAAAATAGCAAAGCTAATAACCTCAATTACAGCCCAGCATCTCTGGGGGCCGCTGATGATGCCTTTGTTTATCTGAGTCCCAACGAGAAAGCAAAGATTGCTTTTTGTCTGCAGGGGCATGTGTCACAGAGACACTGGAGAAATAAACAGCCCATGCCAGGGAAAGAAAGGTCAGAGAATGACAGGCTGGTTTGGGTTGGGAAAGATCTTTAAAAATCATCTAGCTCCAACCCTCCAGACATGGGCAGGGACAATTTTCACTGGAAGAGTTTGCTCAAAATGCCATCCAACCTATCCCTAAAGCTGTTATAGACTGGCTACACTTTCTTCCAAAACACACTTTAGATACTGATAGCTTTAATACCTTAAATTCTGACTCTTTTGGACTTGCAGATATTTTAATTTGGCCCAGAATGCAGCAAATCACCTGGAAGGCCCTAACAATTTCTCAGACTCAGCTGAAACAGGGATGGACTTTCACCCTGACCTGCTGTGGTTGTACCACTGTCTACATTTCCTCTGCAACACTCATAACACATTTCCACTCATAACGCTCATAAAAATGGGTCTGCTGGCTTTTTAAAGAAGTTTGGAACTATTCTGTAACAGCAGTTGGGAGCTGTTACCAAAATACTGATTTTATATTAGTTAGAGAGGGTTGCCTAGAAGAACTAAGGAGAAAGAAAACTACCCAATATCTGTTGAGTGCTTGAGACTAATACAACATTGCTGGACTTCTTGCAATTTTTCCTGCTTGGTTCTATTCTGTATTCAGGAAATCTGGAAGGATGGGCTAAGGAAACCACTATCTTCTTCATGAGATGAGGGACCTGAAAATGGAGCATGGCAACATCTGTGCTGGGTCAAGAGGAGTCCAGCCTGTGGTAGAGGGGAGCTCTGCCTTCCTCACTGGGAAGAATTAACTACAACAGATTTCACAGAAATGACTGTCGCTATAAAATCCTCCTTGTATTTAAGCACTGTTCCTGCTGATGAAATGAGCAGTGCTTTCGTTCATGCATGGCTTCCCTCTGTGTGTCACAGGACCCTGAGCCTGTAGGCTCAGCCATTGTTGGCTCTGCCAGATGGTCTGGCAGGACGGGCCCCCAGTGCAGCTGCAATGCAGTTTACCATGCTGCAACTTCATTTTCTGTGTAAGAAAAACCGCATAAAGGCTTGTCAGGGCCAGCAAAATCTGAGGTTGTCAAGTTACAGGTTCCCCCTCAGCAGTCCCAAGCACAATACACCTCCAGATTGTATTCATATAAATTTCAATGAGGGTGAATTTATTTAAGTTAAATGTCTCAATTCCTTTACGAAGCAGAGGCGATCAGCTGGCACTCACAGCCATGTCATGAGTCAACTCTGTGCCCTGTGTGCAAGCACAGGAAACACAAGCCTTGTTCATCTGCAGCAGCATAAATCTGAAAATACAACTAATAATCCCCAGTCCTCACTCACCAGATACTGGATGCAGGCAGACAAAACACTTCTTCCTGCCATAAGCCAATAAAAGTGCAGTGCCAGCCAGTTTAGCAGTTGGATGAGTTGTGGTTAACAGGTTACCAGGGTGTGTTAGGCCAGGTTTAGACAGACTGACTAAAACCCAGCACCCCTCAGAGCCAGCAGGGATAGTGGGGCTATGCTGTTGGTCTGTTTTGGCTATGAAAAAGCAGAATCTAACAAGCAATGTAACAGCTCAGGTTAGATAACCCTGCCTCAGGCTAGGAGTCAAATCTCTCCTTGGCTAAGAGAGCCTGACAATTTAACCTTTGCCTGATCTCACACATGGCAGGCTCTTAAAAAATTACAGTAGGACTGTGAAAGGGGGAGGGGGAGTTATTTTAGCTTTGACCTTGTTTTCTCACATTAAATAACCAGACACAGGAAGGTCTGACACAGCCAGGCTGAACCTCTCCATGAACACACACTGGCTTTTCCATCAGCCCCAAAGAGCTGTTGGGAAATGCCCATGAACCAGTCAGACAAGACCCACAGGACAAAGCAGGAGTCACTGCCTTGTCCTCACCACAGAGCTGAACATCAGCCAAGCCACACTGGACCAGTGCTGCATGATCAGTGGCTGGACCCTTTACACCCTGGAACCACCAGCTGCACTTTCAGATCCCTTTTCCTGCTTTAAGGACAGTAAAGATTGCACAGAACCTAGAACTGGAGGTTTACCTTGCACACATTCTGTGGTTTTTCAGTAAAATCACAGAAACACCAAACACATGTGTAAGTTTGTCAGCCAAACCCTTCCTAGATGCCTCCAGCCCCCAGGACCTTGACTCCTCTCCTGCCTCCACACTCCTGCAGAAACACTTGCTATTGCTGCCGTGTTTTGGTGCACTGGTGACAACTGGGATATTAATGTCCCAGGCAAAGGCAGCCAGAGCAGCAGGAGAAATAGGAGTGGTGACAGGAGTAGTGAAAGAAAAACTGAGTTTTATTTATGGGTTTTTTTTAATTAAATAATCCAAGCAACACGAAGGTCAGAGAACTGGTCAACTCCAGTTCAACATACCTGTGTGGGTGTCAGACTAAATACAAATTTTGCCTGTCCTCCTGCAGAGGATGTTGATCTCACCAGAGCATTTTTCCTCCTGTCCCATGCTGAGAATCTGCAGTTTGTCACACGAGCGCTTTGGCACCTGCAGTGGTGCTGACTGGGCTCTGTGGGCCATCAAAAAAACACTTGGCACTAACAGAGAGAGTGACCCAGAGGTGACACCAACCAGCCACCAACCAGGCTGGAGCTCCAAGGAAACAAGATGTGCAGCAGGTCCCCAAAAGCAGAGGTGTTGGAAGCAGGGCTACACCACCCAGCAGCACAGTACAAACACTGGTGTTACTGGTGCCAGAGGGAGACCTGACCTTAGTGTTAAAAACTAGGTGGGTAACATAAAACTCCAAATTCAGATTGCTCTGTTCTTCAAATTAAGGTTCAACTAAACGTAGATGCAGCAACTCAAGAAGCATAATTAATTATGCACCAATTTTTAAGCTTCGGAGATTGCAGACAGCAAAGGATGCTCCCCCCTCCAGTAAGATGAGAAGGGAATTGAGAAGAGGGAGCAGTGCAGATGCTGTTGATGTTTTAGGGAGATCTGTGTGCTCGAGGTTGATTAGCTGCTGTCAGTGTCCTTTCTGCACCAGGAGCAGATAAGCCAGGAGCAGAACACTGCAGGCAGCTGATAGCAGCAATTCCCAGATGAAGGCTTGTGGGGGCTGAGGATGCAGAGCAGGAAAGATTTCCTGGAGAAAATAACTTGTGATGCTGAATGGTTCTGAAGTTTGTGAAAAGTGCCTTGAGCTTACTAAGTACAAACATGTCAGTGAAATATTTTTCTCATCCTAGAGGACAGTTTTGTTTTCAGCAGAAAGCAGTATCTCCCAAGTTCAAGCCCAATTAATTTCAAATGTAATTAAGTTTGCCAAATACAAATCTTCAACCATCACTTAGAACATCGACTACTTACAAACATGCAAGTTTATACTGGAAAACATCACAAAGCTTGTGCTGTCGTTCCATACATCACTCTCATCCATAAAGGACATCAGCTGCATTAAAATAAACATGAAAAATATCCAGCTTTAAAACAAAGCAGTCCCTCATGAGCTCTCTAGAGGTTTACGTGGGAATGTAAGCAATTGGAGGGACCTATCTGTCTTTAATATCTTAAACCTCTTTAAAAACCCCAAAACTGTGATGCAAAGAGCTACAGACCCTTAGTTGCCAAGGAAAATAGAAAGACAGAATTTCCAAGCCTCGAGCAGGATGAGTGCTCCCAGCCAGCTGGGCTGTGGAGAGGCTCTGCCTTTCAGACAGAACATCAAACTCATTTCTGGGTAATGGCCCTATAATTTAGATATCAAACCCAGGCCAATGAGAGCTTAGCAGCCACAATCACCATGTTTTTAGCCATCCAACCTAGCACAGAAACCCTCCTGTAGCCCCCTTTCCCAGCACATTATCTTTAATCACAGGCATAATAGACATTCAATTTGAGCCTTCAGCTGCATTTTCTTCCTTGTTATTCACAGTACTGTATTTGCCTCAGCAATAAGCAATTTTCCCCCATTTCATTTTGCATTGATCTGCCTCCAAGAGAATCTTTTAAGGTTTTAATAGCCCTATGTAGAAGCCCCTGGCCAGTAATGAAGACAGAAACTCAGGGATTTTACCCAGAAAATTGAATTGCACAAAGCAACTGCCAAGAGAGCACCCACTTCCATTGTCTCCTGCAGAAAACATCCCTGGAAGTTTCACAGTTTTTTGCAGCCATCTGTCAGCATTCAAGAGCCCAAATCCCACCACCAAGGGTTGCTCCATCCCAGGCAGGGGCTGCTCAATCTGATCCTCTCTCAGGGTGCAGTGACCACCCAAATGCTTTGTTACCAGAGGTCTGGGCTTCATCTCCTTGCTCTGGAGCCTCCTCCAGCCCTTTCTCAACATTTTAGAGCAGCATCAGTAGTCTCAACTGTTTAAAAAGAAAGTTGCCAAAATATGAAATGAATCCAGGCTGTGTAAATACACAGCTTCCCCCTAATTGACTCTTTAAATGCACCTGTGTCAATGCAGGCACCCAGCAATGTATCAGCTTGAAAGGTCTGCTCCCCCCCAAGAGGAAGGTGGGCTAACATTTCATAAATTACAATCATGTTTTCCTTTTCTGTTAATATTTTCATTCCAAAGGTCATTTACTGCACACACACACACACACAGACACACAGAAACACACACTCTCTCCCAAACCAGGGGAAGGTGAAGGAAGCTGCTTTATTCCCAGGCACAGGAGTCAGTCACTCCATTAATGAATCAAATCTACAATCTTATGGCAAAGATATTTCTATTTGCACCTGGAAAAAGCTGTGCTGTGGATCAGCTTGTGTCTAACACCCAGGCTCTGGGGGCAAGTGCAAGACACCTCCCTGCAGGCTCCTTGGGCTGCTGAAGGTGTCAGATCATCATCAGGGTTTGGACCTGCTCCTGATAAAGTTGTCCCTGGCCATGGCAGGGGCTGGACAGAGATGGGCTTTTAGGGTCCCTTCCATCCCAAAATGTTCTGGGGTCTCTTCTGAACCTCAGTGCTTGGGTTGGGCACCCTCATCCCACGCTCAGGCGCTGTTGGAGTCAGTGAGTCAGGGGTCTCTCTGAATTCTTCAGAGAAAAATCAGAGTGCAGGGATTGAATTAAAGCCTGTGAATGCATTGAAGTATATTAAGCCACTCACACATAAAGTAGAAGTTGAAGTTTAAGTTTTAGGATAAGTAAGTGAGTCAGTAAGTAAGTTTTAGTATGAGCTCTAATGCTTTAGCAAGTGAAAAGTTCAAATGCCAGAGTGGAAGTGTGAGTTCTAGTGAAGGTTAAAAAAACATACTGATGTTTTCAGTAGAGGCTTCAGGACCATGATTGTAGACAGTGTTTAGACATAATAGAGCTATAGTAAGAATATTGCTTACATTTTTCAGATACAACAAGATAGGTCATATGTGTAGTCTATGAGTAACCTAGCATGCTAAGAAACTAGAATTCTAATAGGTTAAGGAGTGGTGGTCTGAGCTTGTATCTTAGCTTGCAGGGAAAATCCTATATAAGAGTATGGATTGGGGAGAGTTGGTGCTTTTTGCCATTGCCTTTTAGCTGTTTGCTTTTGCCAGGGCTTTTGCTTTTCTGCTTTTTGCCATTGCTTTTCTGCTTGCCTTTTGAGACTGATGTGCTTTGTAATAAGATGTGCTTTGTAATAAATAACCTTTTTGGTAACTATTAGCTGCTTTGCTTATTTTTATAACCAGACAAAGTTGGTGCCCAGAGCACCAGAGGTTCTTAACCTCACAAGGCACCAAACTTCAGCCACCAGCAGCTGCTGCAGCCAGCCTTGCTCAGCCAGGTCTCACAGGAGATCTCTCTCTTCTCCTGGGAGGCAAAAAGGATCAGGCTACACAGCAGCCATGGATCAACACTGAAAGAGAGACCCCAAAAGGTGATGGGCATGCTGAGCCTGCCCCAGCCTGAATTGGGTCTCTCACAAGGGATGCTTGATCCCAGGAAACCTGGGCAGTGTTTGGGTGCAGAGAACATGGTTTATACACACAGATCTCAGAGTCTTCCATGCTAATACCCTTTCTGAAATTTCTATGGAGCATAGTATTTTCTCTGGCTATTTTCATATTAGCCTGAGAAGGCTTCTGTGCCTCGTCCTAGAGGGTGTCAGGAGCTTAATATTAATTAAATAGCAGACTTAAGGTTATTTCTTATAATCACAGCTGTGATTTGAATTATTGCTTGATGATATTCTACTTTGGTCCTCTCGCTGCTTTTGATTAATTATTTGCATTTACTGGTTTATAACATCCATGCATTGCTTCAGACAGAGGCATCTTTTTTGATTCTAACTGCATTATATTCTCTGGTCAGATGATGGATTGGAGTTCCCAGCATACCATAAACAGCAGAGCACGATATGTATCTATATCCCATATTCACTCCTCAGCATAGCCTGTATTCAATCATCCTTGTACTCATTTCTCCTGATATTATTATTATTATTGGCCTTAGGGAACTTGTTTTATAGGCTATTTAGTTTGAATTAAGCATGTATGCCAGTCACTTCTTGTTTCCAGAAGAACACAGATGATAAATGGTAGGATTTATGCCTGGACTCTGCTTTGGACTGTTCCTATCTTTACTTATATTTAAGTATCATTACTATTAAGAAAACAACACTGTCAGGACCTTCCATGCACACATTTCACAAGCTTGTTAGTGGGTTCATGAGGCACAATTGGAAATTCCATTTTCTTTCTACCAACCTTCTGGTTTAATCAAACATACTCTCAAGACAACAAGGACTTTTGCCATTTTCCCCCCATCCAGCTCACTGCTACTTCCCAAAACAAAATTCCTTGCTTGATCAAGATATTGATTGTATTTCAACCACGTTTCATCTTCATATTAAACTGTCTACACATTGAGACTTATTGAAATTTTAATTATTCTTTTTAATTAAACACACTTGGTTATTTAGACTCAATAGAATGTCTAGACTCTTACTCAGGACAAGTGTTTGACCATCCTTTCTCTCAGCTTTAATGAGAAATCAGATGAGCACACACAGTCAAATGGCCATGTGTGCAAGTTATGATGGAATACTCAGCCATATAATCCAGTGTTCCCCCACACTCAGTGCTGCTACATTGGATTTTAGTGCTTTGTCCCCTTCCCCCAAGAGAAGCACACTTCAGCTGACACAATGCTCAAATTGTTCCCCATTATCCCTCCACTTTCTCACCCCACAAATGACTCAGAAATGTCCCTGGGGATCTGGGGAGTCACAGGTATCCCTTGTGACAGGGGGAGCTGAGCCACTGCCTGCTGTGCCCCCCTTGGAAGCAGGGGTGAGTCACCATGCCCTGGTTTTGGCTGTTTCCCTCTGACCCTGCTGCAATGGGCCAGGACAGCACGAGGGATGTCACTCCCTGCTGCAGCCCAGTGACTGCACAGACACAGGGGCTTCTCCTGTCAGTCACAATCCAGGGATCTCTCCACGGGCTTGTTTGATGCTTTTGCTTCAAGTTTCCAACTGATGATGTTAAAAAATCCCTGCATTTACCCCCTCTGTGGAGGCATTTACTGCACTGTGACAGCCTTTGGCACAGCAGTGTC
>JANRGV010000048.1:10680142-10694569 GCA_024734035.1 Alethe castanea | reverse complement strand
GTTTTCCTCTGAAGGTCCAGGGATGATGTGGAAAGGTCTGGCTTTCCTCTGGAATCCAGTGGAAAGAAGGTAACTTGGTGTCCAAAATCTCAGTTTTTATCTAGTTAGGAAAGGCTTGGCTCCTCCCCCTGGCTGGAGCATCTCCCAATGGGATGATGGAATTTTGTCAGTCATGCACTGGGACTCAATTGCCCATTAACAGAAAATCTCTTCCTGGAGGGAGGATGGGCTGTGGAAAAGATAAAGATGATTGCCCCACTTGGTTTAACAGATGGTGATAGAATGCACACTGATGGTTACATCCTGCATTGCAAACTAAGACACACAGCTAAGTCTATCAACAGGCAAAAGACCCAAGATTTTGGGGCAGATTTTCCTGCCAAGCTGGAGAATGGGAAGGTTAGTGTGAAAAGCCTGTTCACAAATAGTTCATCTGCCCAGGCCCTGCAGCCTGCACTTGTGAGATTTATTTAAAGTACCCAGATACAGAAAACATCTCATGAATTCCTGGGGCTCACAGTGTGAGCTTCTAATAAGTGAGCACTTAGGAACATTAGGGAAAAAGTTAGGACTTTTAAATAAACACTTAAGCTGAGCACCTGATTTATAAATATTCTGTTTAACCAAAATAAAAGCAGGAGCAGCCAACTCCCTGGCCAGCCACAAGCCAACTTCCTGCTGGGTGGGAATGGCAGAGATAACCTCCCTGCTCAATTACTCACAGGAGTTATCCCACAGGTATGTCTGTGGAGTTAGTAACGCTGTAATCAAGCTCAGTATTTTGATAATCCAGGAAAACTCCACAGCAGTTCATGCTTCACATAGAGAAGGGGGTATCTTTGTACCAGGAGTAATCTGAAAGGGAATGTGAGCAACAGAAATCAATTTTCCAGCCCTATATACTAACAACAATCTGAGCAGTCCAACTTTTTGAAGCTTACTTACATTTTGAACCTGTTGCCCATGGGATATGGAGAAGAAAAGCCCTTCCTGAACTGGGGAGCCCAAAGTTCACATCAGCAGAGCAGGACACTACACAGAGCAATTCAGCTCAATTCTTCTGCATGTTCCATGCTTTGAAGGGCGATAATAAAACCCACATCCACCAAAATCTCTGCCTGAATATCCTCAGAGGGAAGCAGGAGATAGGTGAATGTTGCTACACATTCCACTTGAGCTGCTCAGCATCCCATGTGGTTTGTAAAAGGTGTTTTCAATAAATACTATTAACTCACTTTGTTTCCTCCAAGGTACTGATTTCCAGTATTTTAACAAGTCGTTTGAAACACTCTGTGATGTTTGTATTTATTGTTTGAGTAGATTGGAGGTCTCAGGTGCAAAAGCCTGCCTGGGGCTATGTGTCTCCTTTCACCAGGGACTTGACTCAAGTGAAAATCCCTACCAATATGTAGAAGAATAATTTTACTGTTACAAGGAAACAGTTTGGATGAGAGAGGATCAGAACTTTCTCCCATTTGCTGTATATAGCTCCAAAATTTCACTTGCTTGCAGTAGTTCGGTGGGAAAATATTGATTGTAAGAAGAATTTGTTTTTCAAATGAGCCTTTAATTTTTCAGATCCAAGAGCCACACTGTTCTCTGTGCTCCTGTCTGAATGTGCCTTTTTCCTTTAGCTCCCTTCCACACAAAATCTGCCACCCTGCCTTATTTATGATTGACCCGTCACAGTTTGGAAACACAATTTAAAATAAATGAGAGCCTGAATGCCATGACTGTGGAGTTATTAAACTGCCTGGCATTGAGGAAATTGCTTTTCATAAACATCCTGAGCTCCAGTGGCTTTTTTTTTTCCTAAAGTGCTTAATGCAATGAAAGCCCAAGTTAATCTGAATCAGTCTTCAAACTGAATTGTTAATAAGAAAGGAAGATGTATTATTGTTCAATATTGAAAGGCTGAAGTCAGAGGACAGAGCAGAGAAAGGAGTTTTCCATGTATGAATAATATTCTTTGGACTTGCTGTCACAAGCTGATCAGTGACAGAAAATGCCTCCACATTCTCAGCAGGTGAGGCCACGCAGAGGATGTTCATTTAACCTCTCCTCCATCATGGATCCCAAAGCCAGTACCAGCACCCTCCTGCTGTTACCTGCTCACTCTGGCAATACAGACAGTAACAGGTAAAAAAAGAATAAAACTGGGATTTCCACAAAAGCACAATAAATACCCTCTAGTTGTTAATTTGTATTAATCTTTCCAGTTGGGAGTACTCAGGCATGCCCTGTTTGCTCTAGGCACCAGAGAGGAGTGTACAAGAGTGGGTGCAAATCCACACAGGTATTTGGAACCATCCAGATAGATGGCACATGGAGCATGTGAATCCCTCTACCAAAGCCTAGACAAAGCCATCAGGGACACTCTTGTGATGTCTGGGCATCCTAATTTCTGTTTCAGGGCAGACTGACTCGACCTCACTGCTCCTACTGCACCACTCACACCAAGCTGAAGTTTAAAAAAGCTCTTTGAGCCTCTTCTGTGTAAAACAGCCAGAGCTGCAGCAGGACAGGGAGACCACAGAATGCCCTGCCCTACCTGCACACTTGGCAATCCCACTCAGAGCTGGGATTTGTTTCTTATTTGCACCATATAATAATGCTGCCCTTCAAAACAGGCCTGGGCAGCCTCTGCTCACCTCAATCTCAGCATCTCAGGGTCCAGACAAAAGCAGATTGATGAATCTTTTTCCTCTCCTTACATCCAGTGCTCCTTAACAGCAGGTATTGCAGGTTTGTAGCTTCTCTGAAGTCTGACCAATTGTCCAGCCTGGCGAGGGGTTGCAGCAGCAGAACCCTGCCCTTCCTGCACTTCACTCTCTGAACAGGGACCACGGTCACCCTCCTCACCTGCAGGAACCAGTATGGCACCAAGAAGGGCTCCCTGGAGATGCCTTTACATCAGGCCTGAAAGAAGCAACAAAATTTCCAGTCCTCACCTCATTTCAAGCCCCAGCAGGATAAAGGGATGGAAACCAGCATATGGAAACCCAAACACAGGCTGGATTGTCTTGGGTTCATTTACCTTGTGAGTGCGCGCCCACACGATGCTAAAACAAGGCCAACACCAGCTGCATTTAAGAGATGCTAAACCTAAGTGAATCCTCCATCAGCAGCGAATTCCTGTTTGAAATGTCTCTAAATTGGAGAAAATGAGTATTTCTCTTTCTGGCAGAGCAGGGTCCCCAGTCGGGGTTGCTACGCAACCGCCTGCTGCCCACGGCTGATAACGCTGCCAGCATCATTTCCCTGCCTGACTGCACCTCAGAACAAAGCCCAGCTAATGGAGCTTTCAGATGCTCCTGGCCCTGCCTCTGACGGCTCAGAGCGGGTTTTCCCTGCTCCTGTGTGACAGTGACACAGCCGCTCGCTGTCCCCTGCAGCCAGGGGCGCTCCGATGGGTGGAGAGCCAGGGACAGCTCTGGGGAACAGCAGAGCAGCCCCCAAAACAGAGAGCAGCCAGTGCCACAGAGCCAGGCAGTGATCACCAGGAGCTGTGAAATGCTGAGTATCCCTCAGCATTACAGCTCTGGTTCCCATTTATCCCCTATCACAGCTCACTGCTGCCTGCAGCTGTGGGGACAGAGGGCACAAACTGTACAAAAAGGGCCAGAATGAAGACAACTCTCTGGGTCAAGCAGTTCAGTTCCTTGAAGCACTTACAGATTTTTTTTTTACAATCTGTTGAAATAAATGTGGCTACGGTGGTCTCACACAGCATGTACAAGCAAACCTGGGTGAGGTGGCAGAGCGAGAACAACCACTGCTGGCAGGAGCACCAGCTTCATCCTCCTGTAAGACCCAAAGCTGGCACAGACCATTCTGTAGTGCACATCTCATGAGCACTGCCAGGGATGGTGATTCCACCACCTTCCTGGGCAGCCTGTTCCACTCTTTCAGTGAACAAATTTTTCCAATTCTCTAATTTAAACTTCCTCTGACACAACTTGAGGCCATTTCCTCTGATTTTGTCACTTGTCACCTGGGAGAATAGACCAGCCCCCACCTGGCTATATCCTATCCAGTGGCTGTAAAGAGGGATAAGGCCCCCCTGAACCACCTTTTCTCCAGGCAGAACACCCCCAGCTCCCTCAGCTGCTCCCCATATTGTGTTCCAGACCCTTCTCCATATGTAGCAGATGTACCCTTTACCAGCCCATTTCCCAGAAGGCAGAACACAGTGAAACAGTGCATTTCCTTGGCTCTCCAGTATTTCATCTCCTTACTGGGATCACCCTCAATACACAGCTGCATGTGACACAACCCTGGCATGGCCAGGCAGGAAGGATTGGTGACAGCACATGCAGTGTCAGCTCACCAGAGTGCACAGACACACCACAAAAGCTTCAAGGGGGACAAATTCCTGTTGCCAAATGCTTCTTAGGCAGCACATGGCTCTGGAAGAAGAGCAGGGGACAAGTGTTTCCCCCACCAGTGAGCTGGGAGGATTCCTGGAACTAAAAGCACAGATACTCTCAAACACCACACAGATACACCAAAGCAATGTGAAGAGCAGCATCTGGGGAGATGGAGAAGGTGACACCTGCTCAACTAAAGCCGACCTAAGGAATCGATCTTACTCTCAAAGACATAAATTCTGCAAACAACCTGGTGAGAATCACAAGTGAGCACAGCACCCAGGGAATCCAGCCCAGCCCTGCTAGAGGGAGAGGTCTTAACCAAACAGCCCACCTGGCTGCTCACCCTCTGCCTCTGCCTTGCTGGGCTGAGCTGAATAAAGTGCAGCGTGGGTGCTCTTTTTTGGAGGCAAAATTGCCTAACAAGAGACAATTATGTGACATTACCATTAAAAGCAGTGCGTGACAAAAAAAGCTCTGAGCCTGTGTATCCTGAGGTCTGCAAACCCCTTTCTCTACTTTTGTGCTAAATAGGTCTAATTTAGCCCATTTGTTCTGTCCCAGCCAGGCAAAGAGAAAGTCGGGTTGATCGATTTGCTAATTACAGTAATTTTATCTTAAATAGAGACAGCTGAGTGTTCATCAAGTCACAACTCTGCCTGTAACCGAGAGCCCTACCCCCTGCTCAATAATTAGGGATAATAAGTGGCTCATCATAAATGCAACCCACAACAACAGGCTCTGAGAAGGTGGTGCAGAATCAGGAGGACTATTAGGGAACCCCTGGGTCTATTTCTCCTTTTGAAGAAAACAATGTAAAATCTTTAATTGTCTCTCTTGTAAACCCTGAGACAGCTCTGCTGGTTTGTTATAAGTAAAAGGCAATTATTGCACTTTGTGGCTGTGCTTGTGTCCAGAGAAGGCTTAACCAGAGTCGTGGTGGCAGGTAAGGGTGGCTCTTTGCTCCTGCACTGACTGGGCACATACAGAAAGGTGAGATGGGAGGTAGCACCCGTGGGTTATGGATAACCACACTCCCTGGGAGTTTTAAAACTCTGGATAAGACTTAAAAGATAACTTTTTAATACAAGGCACGAGCAGTCCATGCTCAGCTTGGAGCTTCCATCCACACACATGGACAAACAAGAAACATGTTCAGTACTGAGGGCTCACCTCACCCTTCCAACATGGAAAGGAAATGCTGGCAAAAGCTGAAAGCAAGGGAAAACCAACCTTTCATCCTCACCCTGCACAGGATAGGGAATTTCTGAAGCAGGTTTCTACTACTGCCTGCTAAGAGAAAGGTTTGGAATGAGTGAGGAGAGGGCAGCAGAACCTGTGTGCACCTGTGTCTCTTCCAAACCCTGAAAAACAAACAAAATGACACACAACCCACAGAGGTACACCCACACCCTCTGTTTCTGTCAGGTTTGTTCCTCTTTCCCTGCTTTATCCCCTAGGTTATTACCCCTGCAACTTCACCAGCTCTGAAAGTGCAGACAGCCAAGATGGTCACAGCGATGAAAACATCACCATTTCCAATTCCCTTCCAAAGACTGAGAAGAAAAGGAACACAATTCCTTCCTTGGCTCAGCCCCTGGCCAGAGCTCGAGAGCAGAGCTCCATGTGGAGGGAAAGGCTCCAACCCCTCGAGCCCCGTGGGTGACTGTGCCAGAGCAGGTCACCATTCCTTACTGTCCTGGGGAAGGACAACCGACACAAACCTGCCCTGGCAAAGGGTGTCTGCCACCACAAACAGCAAGAATCCCCATACAAACCTGAGAATGCAGGGACTAGAGCCTGCCCAGGCCTTTTCCCAACTGCTAAGTCAGTGCAGCTGTGCATTTTCTTTTCCGGTGACTTAAAACATTGAACTTCAGCCTCTACTTCCCCCCTCCAAGGTGAAGACATGTGCAGCCCTCGTGTGCAAGCAGAATTTGGAGAGAACTTTAAGGTTGCATCCTCTCAGATGTCATTTGTCTTGTTTTCAGCACTGGGGAGTGCACAGGGATAAGGTAATAGGTTTAATCAAATACAGTTGTATTTTATTTACCACAATAGTTGCTGCCATTTACTTTGCTCCAGGAAATGCATTTACTTGTGGCATTTCCCTCCAAGAGCTGAAGCTTCACTTGCTCCTGTGAAGACTCTATATTTGTGCAAATACTTTTTCCTAAGGCAAACTACTTTTTAAAAAATTATTATTTTGATATTTCAGTTCCACTTCATCCACAACTACATTTAACCAGCATTTGCAAGATTCTTTTATGCTCTGTCCCTTATCTCAGCACAACATACAGTTGCATCCAGAATAAATCCTGGGCTTCTGTTCTGAGCAGGGGAGAGCTGTGTAATGATCAATCACAAAAGCCCTTGGGGATGGGAGAGATTAGCACTTTGATACTACTGAAGATGAATGGGTGGAATGAGTTTGATAAACTGGTGTTTTCCTCAGGTAATTGCTCTGGAAGCTTTTTGAAGCTGCTTGGATCCTCCTCCCTTTTTCTTTTTGTGTGTGGATAGGAGAGCAAGCCCTGCTTTTCCACCAGCACTGCTGGACAGGCTGCTGCCCTGTTTTAAAACAGTTCACCGTGGATTTATGCCACATTTCATTATTGAACACTATTACTCGTGATTTAACCAAAGATCCAGGCTGGATTCCTGCTATTCTTGGTCCAGTAGCCAAGTCTCTGAGCACAGCTCAGCTGAGCAGGAGTGAGGGAGTGGGAAGGGGATTTCTCATGGGATGTGGACACTTTTCCTCAAGCTTAAATCCTGAACTGCTCCTCTTCCTTCAGAAGTCACTAATGGTTGGTGCTCACCTTCAGCTCCCATCCACCATTCTCTGGGCTTTTTATATCCAGCACCAACCTCCTGCTCCTCCTCCTGGATCATCCTTCTGCAGCAATCCCTCAGGATCAGCCAAAGAGGAGCTTCTGAAGCTCTAACACAAAACTCAGAGCCCAGGTACAGCCCTCTTCAGGCACCAGGCACATCCTGCTGCATCCACAGATGTGGTGCCATTTAACTTGTTTCAAGCACTAATGAAAATGGAGCCAAGAGATTTTACTGTATTTTTATTGTTTCACTGAATAAATGAAATTTAAATACTGAATTAAAAATTCATAAAAAATAAAAAGTATTAAAAGCCATCCCCAGGATTGGCTTTTAATACCCCCAGGATAAAACCCACCCATTAGGAGTGAGTTGCACACCACTGACAGAAAAATTTACGTTTACTTTTTGATACAAAGATAAGAAAAAATTTAAAAGCATATCCATCATCTAGAAAGAGCTGTTTTGTTTTGTTTTACATTCCCTTTCATATTTAAACCTGGTATATTTCTCATGAGAATCTCCCATTAACCTTCTTTTTCACAGCATTGATTCACACTGTTTGGTGATCAAAAAACCCCACTCATCTGTAGTTCACAGCAGCAGTGATGCAGTCTTGACCCCTCAATATATATGAACACAATATTTAATAAACCAGCATACGAGGGGTGGAAAAAACACAGCATTGTGTGATTTGCAGAGTGCAATTCAGCTTGCAAAGGATCTTTGAGCTCACAGTGATACCTTTATGAGTTGGGTGTTTCTCAGGGTATCACACCTCTGGCATTTGCTCTTTTCCATCTTGACTCCATCACTGCCACAAAAAATTCCAGAAGGGATGCTGAATAGGTACCTTTGGTTTTTAAAGCCCCAGTTTAAAGCAGCTTGGTCTTTCCAGAGGTATAAATCACCCATTGTCAAGGAAAAGAATCAGGCTCTTTCAGGCACAATTTAAGCCCTATCGAAGAGGCACCTCAAGAATTGTTGATACCTGGGTCAGGGTTGGGAGGTTCTATTACAGGTTTTTAAGAAGACATCTATGAAGGTGATCCAACCAGTCAATGCATCTGCACCATCTCAACCAACAAGAATAGACAGACTCTCTAATATATGAATGATTTTTAGATATCTGTACCACTCACACAGGATCCACAAAACTGGAAAGAATATGGACTGTGGCTCACCTGTTCCTCAAGAATCTATCTACCAAGAGGACTTAACCACACAGACAGAATAATCACAGAGTGAAGCACCTTTACAACAGAATCTAGGAGTTTGAGATAATGAATAAGGAAAGCTACACTTCATCCTGGGGAAAAAAAATGAGCAGAGGGAAAATTCAGATTGCAATGGAAACAAACTCATCTAACAAAAGAAATAATACTGGAGATTGTCACTAGTGCAGCTGGGATTTGGCAAATGAAATACTTTGAGTATACACTTGCAGGGCAGCCCTGCTTCTGCCACACGAATAAATATCCAACCATGTTCAAAAACAGTATTTAGAGAAAGACATCCACATTTCCAGACAGGGTGAGTGTTTCACCCCTCCCACTGCACAGTGGGGCCCTTCTCGTGAGGTATTTCAGCATCACCATGAAGGAAAGCAACATTCTGTACTCCTCCTCACAGCACAGTCCTCTTGGAGCTGAGGCTGGGTGATGATGATGATGATGATGATGATGCACAGCAAGGTGAGTGCTCTGCTCTGCCCTCACCTGTCCAGCCCACTCTGACCACACTGTGCTGAGTGTGACAGAAATGTGCAGCCAGAGCAGCGAGGGCTCAGCTCAGTTCAGCCACCTCACATCTCGGGGAGGTTTGTTGCCTTTTGAACAAACACATTCCCACAGGATCTTCCACAAGGAAGTTCAGTTCATGTGGCCAGGTCAGATTACCAGCCTCACATTAAATCCAGGATATTTCCTGTGTTGTCTGTTGATATATAGGTTGTCCATCAAAATAAACGTGTGTTTTACCCTCACTGGTGGTAATTTGTGTTTGCATTACCAGCAGAGCTGCATGGGACAGGCATCTCTCCTGTCACACTGCACAGCTGAAAGGCAGCTGTATTTTCCACACCTTTTTTCAAGGAAAGTTATTTTCTTGTGCTGCATATATGTACTTAAGTGCAGTCATGACACACACGATGTGTTGGTGTCACATCCCGTCTGGCCTTTTTGGAACATCCTTTTTCATTCTTCAAAGAACATAACAGGAGCTTAATAGTGAAGCCCAGGATCATAAACCCTTCTGGTGACATGCCACAGGCAGCCATGGACCTTACCAAAGGGATGTCCTTTGTGCCACTGCAGCATTTGGCTGTCTCTGCTCCAAAAGGAAGAGCAAATCCAGAATACACAAATGCCTTCCAACATATTCAAGATAATCTTGATTGTCTTCTTCTGTTCCATCTTTGCTGCACAGCTGCCATGGGGCTTGTCTTCAGGGTTTGTTTTGGGGGATATTTTGTTGAGGAACAGTCATTCCCCCTGCAAACTCTGATACACAATGATAATTGCTGTTTGTTTCCAGCATCCCTGTTAGCACAGAGGCCACTGTGCTCTCACTGCCAGCTGCCGTGGAAGCAGTTAATAAAGGTGCTTTTCCTTCCAAGAAACAAGCAGTGTCTGCTCTGACACTACAACAGGAAAGTCTCTGTTTCCACCTTCAAAAAACTGCAGCCAAGTGCTTTGTTTTGCTCATGTTTTCCTCAGAACATCCGAGGATAAGATGGGTTTTGCTTAATTATCCATTCAGCATGGGGGTTGATGTGGTACAAGTCCAAGAGGTAAGTGTCTGGGTCCAGGCAATGTTCACCTGTTAAAACAAGACATTCAGAAAAAAATCACATTTTTTAATATCTTTAGTCTTTTAGCTGCTGGGTTTGTTTTTTGTTTATTTTTACTCCCAGGATTTGTTCACAATCATTTCAGTATGACAACCTTACAGAAGCATTTCCACAAATGTGAGGTAATGGCTTTGAGAGGAAAGAGGGTAGATGTACATTAGATAAGAGGAAGAAATTCTTCAGTCTTGGGGTGGTGACACAATGGCATAGTTGCCCAGAGAAGTTTTTTAACTACTTCCTAATAGAAGCTAGGCATAAAAACTGGATATAAGAGTCTTTATTTTCAGTTACCATTTGTACTTACCAATATTGCCTCCCACTTCATACAAGAGCAAGTTTGTGCAGTCCATGGAGTTGTTACTGCAGAGAGAAAAACACACTGAGGGTTAAAACTCTGCAAAGACAGGTTAGGTAGTTTAGTAATATTCCTTCCAAAAGAGCTGCTTGTGGTTCAGAGGCCAGCAATGATCAAAGAGAGCATGGTACAGAGACCTTGCTGATCCTCCTGCACAGGGCAGGACACCCCAAATTGGAAAAGAAAACAGGGTAAGCTGTTGGTGAGACAGCAGCTGACCCATATCCAGTCAGTTTTGCCTCACCCTCCTTGTCTGGACACCTCGTGGGAGCAGGAGAGGCACTGCCAGGTTTGCTACCACAAACAGCCTGCAAGAGCGGGGCAAGAAACCTTCTGCTCCTTTTTTGGGTTAGTTCAGCAATTCACCACAGGAGGGAATTGCAGAGTTTATTTTAGGAAGTCCCTACGTTAACATAAGCACACTGGAATTACTGCTCAGGCAAATGATACAGCTGATGCTTTTCTGCAGGAGAGCTGGAGGGGGTTTGCATGTCAGGACCAATGTTACTGCCTTTTCCCTCCCCTTCAGAAGGATTCTGGAGTTCACTTGGTGTCCAGCAGCCCAGAGGGGAGCACTGACCTCCTGACAGCCTGAGCACTGGGTGGATCACTCAGTGAGATAAAATTTGCCTGCCTCATCCAGCACCATTTCCTAAGCTTAGAACAGAGGAGCAGAGAACAATCTCTCCTCATGACTCACTGTGCTTCCACCTCAAGACAGAAAACCACAGCTAAACCACTTAGGATTTTTTTTTTCTTTTTTTTAAGCAGAGAAAAAGCCATTTACCACTTGAGGAGGTTGACAGTGTTAACAATATTCCAGCCATTCTGGCACAGGTTCTTCTGAAACTGCCTCAAGACATCAGCAACTCTGGTTGCATTGTTCAAGTGCACCTCCAGAGAGTCCTTCAGGAGGAGTGATGCGTGGACTTTCACAATCTTGGAAGGCTGAACAAGGCAGGCAAAAAGAAAAAAAGAGCTTAAAGAAAGACTCTTATCAGTCAAAACATTAATTTTCAAAATCGATTGGAGAGTGTGAAGAATTAAACCCGTCCAGACAGCTGTTCAGAGAATTTAGGCTTGTTCCTTACACGCACAGCACAGGTTGAAAGCTTGTGGAAGCACCAAGGTGAGCATTATGGTCTGGTGATGAGAGGAGCCCTGTGCTCTCCATCAGCGTGTGCTGGTGCTCTCTGCTGTTCAAACACAGCACTGACACAAGCTCGGGTGAAAACAGGATTTGTCAGAAGAAATTCCAGCTAACTGTTCTGCACAAATGTGAATGACTCCTCTGAAATTAACTTAAATTACTCAGAAGGAATTTAGAGATCTGGGTTGCAGGCTACTGAATTCCAGACAGCCAAAGAAAGGAAGCATCCAGTGATGTACCATCTTAAGAGACATTATGGAGCAAAAAGAAAATTAGGCAATAGCCTGAATTTATTATTTAAAAAATGAGAATACATCTGCCTTTATCACAGCAGACATATCCGTGCCAACACATGGGACATTCAGAGCTGTAAGAATCCTGATCTTCACATGGGGAAAAACAAAATTTCTGCTCCTGATCACGTCCCTGATTTAATAAAGTGTTTTGTAGCCTGAAATGCATTTACTGCTCTTGCTGTTGAGATCAGTTTTTGACACAACCTGACCAAAAGCATCTGGGAAACTGTTCCTCATGATTCTGCTTTTTTTGGTCCCTCTTGCTCTTTTCAAGGGTATCACCTCTTTCATCTTTCTGAGTTCTCAGGAAAATATTTGACACTGTCACAAAGGGGTTTGGGTTTTTTCCAAACTCACCTCTCCCTGGTTCTTTTCCACCTTGTCTTTATCAGCGTGAATCTTCCGCAACAAATTTTTAATTCTCTTGTCACAGAACTGGTACCTTTTGCTGTTGCTCTCGTTCAGCTTTCTCACTTGAGCTACCAGAAAAGAGGAGACCTGGGCAGAAGGGTGAAAACAGGAATTAAATCAACCAGAGATAAGGATGTCCTTTAGAAACCTGATCATCACTTTAGCTCCTTAACTAGACAAAAATATCTGTGTGCCTTGGGGACAGTTAGCCAGAGGCTTCAGAGAATTCAGCCAGAGGTTTTGCTTACAGCTGTTTAATTCCTCCGAGTTTTCCAAGGCTATCCCTTCCCTATCCCAATTCTAACAAGACCAAGGCCCTGCTGGACCATAGCACACCGTTGCTGTGGCACTCACTGTCCAGAGCAGATCCTGGTAGTGGATCATCATCCGCACCACGTCGGCCGCGCCCTCCGCCAGCTGCTTCTCCTTCCCCTCGGGGATCTTGTTTGGCAGCCCCTTGTGCATGAAGAGGTTCGGGGCCATGACTGTGGAAACGTTCCAGAGGTTCATTTTGTTGTTGTTTTCCCTGGCAACCACCTTGCTGAGAAACTCAAGAAGGGCCTGAGAAAAGGGAAAGAGAACGTAAGCCATCCGTTACAAGTGGTGCTCAATAAAACTACCATGGCAATTGCTGGAGACATCATTAATTAGCACTTTTTCTTGATATAGATCAACAAATCCCATTTCTTCAGTCAGGAAGTAGAGGGATCAATTTCTAATACTAGGATAGCAACAAATAACCACACCAAGAGAGGTTTATCCAGCATTTATGAATCAGGAAAAACAGTTTGTGTGGGAAACAGAAGAGTTTTTACTCCTTGGCAGGTGATAATTTACAAAGTCTAGCTGTAAAAGTTTCTGAATCCAAAGAAGAATCCCCCCTTTCCTTCAGTGTCCCCTCAAAGCCATTCCCAGATGTAGAAAAATAAATCCTTTTGGATTATCACTTTCACCTCACACCTCCACCAGAGCCATGATAGATCATCTTTGACTGAATTATACATTTCAGTGCTCTCAATGAAGTGTGCAGGGTGTTAAGTCAGCCTTACCTTTAATACCTGGGAGCTGAAATACACAGGAGGGAAAAAAAAGGCAGCAACAACCACCACAGCTCTTATAAAGCAGAGAAAGGAGAAGTGGTGTCTATTTAAAAGCCATGTAGCTGTGGCACTTGGGGATATGGCTTAGTGGTGGCCTTGGAAGTGCTGGGGGAAAGGTTGGACTCAATTTTTAGAAGGGGATTTTTTCAATCTAAACAATTCCGTGATTCTTGGTTTTACCAGCTAAATCAAAAGCAAGCAGTTACCTTCAGAGTGTTTCTGTTGGACTCTGGCAGAATCAGGATCAAGAGGTTTAGAGCTTGCAATCTTTGCTTCAGGTCTGGAATATCTAGAAGGAGAGTAACAACAGGACAGAGGATTCAGGTTTCTGACTCTCCTCTTTGAACACAGGAATCATCCAAGGAATAAGACAATTATTTATTGAATGGTTGGTCATCCAGAATTTGAGACCTTGTTTCACAGAAGTAAATCAAACTCATACTGTCCTTAAGAAGGGAACTACCCATGTTTTAGAACTGATACATTTCCTTCAGAGTACACAATCAACCAGCAAGCCTGATGCCCTTGGAGGGCAGCAAAAGAACCCATAATTCCCCATTTTCAAACAAAGAACTTGTGCACTCAACAGTCAGCTCAACACATCCAAACTACTGACTGAGGCACCGAACCTGTTCTGCTGTGCTTGCAGAACAGCACACTACCTGCAGGCCGTGTGCCCTGGCCAGCTTCCACAGCTCAGTCTGTGTGTCATTATTGATCAGCTTGTCCTAATTGACTGCAGGAACCTTGCAGGCTCAAGTGACATAATTGAGGACCCCAGGACAGTGCCACTATGGACAGCACATTCAACCAAGCACCAGTGACTCCATCCCTCAGCTGTGCTGTGCCCCCATCGCATCCAAAGGCTCCCAACACACCTGACAGGAGAGCCTGGGGCCAGGGGAGCTTTGCACTGTCTTGGGTTGCAATACAGGATGTGGCCAACAATGTGTATTCTGTCACCATCGGTTGAAGCTGGGTAGGGCAGTGACCCTTATCTCCATGGCACACATTATCTGCTAATGGGCCAGCTTTAAACCAGCTGGGGCAATCATCTTT
>JANRGV010000048.1:10659891-10680042 GCA_024734035.1 Alethe castanea | reverse complement strand
AAAATTATAATAATAATTTGGAGGGAGGGGGTTTACATTCCCCATTTCAAAGAGAAGCTTCTGCCTTTATTGGCAGACAGCTGTCCTTCAAACCAGGACAGGCACACAGCAGGCTGATGCTAGGCAGGCAGAGCAGGCACTCACTCTGAACAGCAGCAAAGGCAGGCAGGTACTCTGCAGTCAGCAGCGGGGCTGGCAGCTCTCGGATGAATCTCTTCAGCAGCCCGGACACGTCGTTCTGGTGAACTTCATCCCAGCAGAACAGGCCACTGTAGAAGTCCCTCTCCAGCTTCTGTTCCAGGCTCTGTCAAAAAGATGGAATTTATCACATGCTTTAATAAGTAAATGTAAGGGAAATTTTATAGCTGAGCACTGAGAGGGTAAGACAGCACGTGAAAATGGTGCAGAGAGCCGCAGCACACACTGGTATTTCCCAGCAATGTTTCTGGTTGTACTGGGAAAGGGATGAGATAATTCAGGTCATTCAAACCCTTCAGCAAATGCTTCCTGATCACCTCTGACATTTCTAAACAATGCTAAAGGGCTCATACCTTAATTCTGGTCTGGGACCCAGAAACTCTCAGGATGCCCTCTGTCTCAAGTCCTCTCTTCTCCAGGCAGGACAGCAGCTGTTAAAGGGGGAAACAGAAAGCTCTTAGGCACAGAGGATGAGGAGTCAGCCTGTCCTTATCCCAGACTCCTGACTCTGAGGACCAGAGGTGTGCATGAAACTAGTAGAGAACTTACTGCCTGCAGTAGCAGAGGGACCTTGGTGTTGGGCAGCAGCTTTTGGTCATTTTCCAGCAGGGTGTTGAGTGGAACTCCAAAGAGTCTCTTCTCTACAACAGAAACAACATTTCCAAGTCTGTGTGACCTTTAACAGAGGTGTAAGGGATATATCCCCCACTGCAGACTAAGATGGCACTTTTGTAAACAGATACTAGAGAAAGGGAGGAATAGTTAAACAGGACAATTGCAGCCAGACATAAATGTGGTAGTAGGTTTAGATATTATGATCCACTGTCTTCCAGGAGAAGTCCAAGGAAAACACATCTGTCACAAGGTTCTTATCAAAGACCCTCTGTTCTAACACTTGAAACATAACTGATGAGTATATGATGGGAAGATGAGTGTTTAAAAAAGAGCCAAAAAAAGAGTAAAAAGAGTACAACTAACCTGTTGTTTTCAGTTTTGCTGCTTTGTTTCTCTTCAGCTCAAAGCCCAGGATATCACAGAGAGCTGTAAGTTCAATGAGGGCCAGTGTGGGAATCTTCTTCATGTCCTGAGCTGACAGATCTCCAATCCTGGTCACTCCTAGTCTGCCCTTCAGGATCTTAAATCTCTAAGGGAAACACACACAAAAGGTTCAGCTCCAGTTATCACTATTAATCCCACTAGTGAACAACTTTTGCTGTAGTTTTATTATTTTTATCATAACCAGCCATCTGTTCTTCCTGTTGTGTTCAAGACCAGATATATGCCCAAAACTACTCCTACTCAATCACCAGCTGAATAAATATTTTCCCTTTTCAATATTGCTCTTCAATCATGTAGGAGATGCCAGTTTTTCTAAGTTAAAGGCAGCCTGATACCCCCCCTAATCTACCTGAACTTTGGAAGCAGCCCAGTTCATTTGCAGAGAGGAGAAAACTTCAGAATTATGAGTAAGAAAGAGCAATTAGTTACTCTCCTCTTTTCAGAGGAAACAACATGGAGGATGTGTGTCAAAATAGGGAGTTTCAGATTAAGGTTTTATTTATTTTGATCCTCCAATACAAAATGGGTATCCTTGCCCAACATTGTAAAGATAACAGCACAAGACACCCAAAAATAGCACCAAACACAGACCCATTGCAACACTACCCATAGGTATGAAATGAATTCCATGTCTTGTACCACCTTGACAAGCCAAGACTAATAAATTCCAACAAGAAAAATTCCTCCAGTGCTTACAGTTAGGGCATTTCCATCCTTTAATTTCCTGGGTTCAGATAGGAAGGATCCCTTGAGCAGGACAGCTGCTTGCTCTGAGTAGGCAACATCCATGTTGAACATCTCCTCTTTCCCAGGGCTTCGAACTGTGCAGGAATAATCCTGGGTTTCTGCTGCAGAGGAGAAATTGTCTTGAATTTCTGCAAGCTGGGAGGGCGAAGCTTAGAAAGCAAATGTGCTAAAAATGTGCAGCTTGAGATAGGTTTGGTGCAATTGCTTTTAAAAATCCTGCAGTAACACATGAAAAGGGTGTCCCCATAGCACAGAGTGACCAGCAGGGTAAGAGTCTTCCCTGAAAATGTGGTCAAGAACTGGAACATTGGAACAGGCTGCCAAGGGAAGTGGTGGAGTCATCATCCCTGGAAGTGCTCAGAAGTTGTGCAGATGTGGCACCTGGGGATATGGTTTAGTGGTGACCACACTGGTGCTGAGTTAGTGGTTGGACTTGTGAGACTTTAGAGAGCTTTTCCAAGTTTAATGACTCTGTGATCAGTGTGAAGTCACAACATTATGGCTAAAATTACCAGGTCACTGGTAAGACAAGACCACAGCCTCAAATTAAAGCACACACCTATGGTTAACATCTCTTTATACAACTGCTCATGGCATTTACAAGGTTTCACTGTGTGATCTTTACTAGACTGATTTTATTTCCATCTTACAGTTGCCTTATCAAGAACTTCCAATGATCAACTTGAGTGACAATTACAACAACACTGGAGCCTGGAAAAGTTTATTAATCCACGGGTGTGAATAATCATGTGAAGGAACTCACACCCCAACACAAACAAGGTCAATGTTATAGAACCTGTATACTTCAATATTTGTATGGCTTTCCTTCCAGCTCCAACCCTGCTTCTGATCCTACTCTGCATTTAAAAACTTCCCCCTTACTTCTCTGGGTGTTCGAAGTCCGTAGATTGTGCCACAGTGGATCTGGGCTGGAATCCTCTTTCTCTGCTGCTGTGTCCTGAAAAAAAAAAAAAAGAAAAAAGTAGCTTTAGCCACTACCAAAAGAGCAGAACCACAGGGAAACAGCTGAAAAGACAGTGGTTATGAATTCTTTCTCAAGTTAAAAAAAAAAAAAAAATTCTAAATAAAGCAACCAACCCCCTCAAAAAGGCAGTGTCAGTCTTTCTCCAGGATTTCCACCTCTACAAGGTCAGCTTATCCGCCCTGATTTTGGGAGTTCTCGTTTTGTTTAATGGTGATTTAGCATGTCACTGGAACAAAGAAAACACAAGGGGGCTCCAAACGATGCCAGTGCTCCAGGAGGCTGCCGTTCTGTCAGCGCTACATAGAAGCACTCCAGCAGGAATGTTATTCCAGTCTGGGAAGGCTATGGATCTGCAGGTTTTCTAGTAACTCCTCAACACTGCAGCCAGGATTTTTCGAGTCTCAACCTCCTTTCAGTTCAAGGCCGTTTTAACCCTTTGCTTTATGTGTGTCTCCTATTTGTCTTGCTATTAAACTTTGTTATTCTTTCAAGACACTGAACCGTATTTTTAACAACCACAAGGCACGAAGCTCTTTTAAGGGACCCCAAGCCCAGCTCACCTGCGTGCTGCCCACTGCGAAGATGTCGCGCACGTCGCGCACGGGCTGCTTGCTCCTCCTGCGGCGGGAGCGGCTGTAGGTGTCCAGCCGGCGCTGCACGGCCGCCGCCTGCGTCCTGGTCAGCGTGGACAGCAGCACCAGCTGCTCCTGCTCCGAGCCCGGCTCCCCCAGCAGCTCGGACAGCCCCGCGTCCTGCAGCCACTCGGCCTCGGCTTCTCCCTCTGCAGGTGGAGAGCAGGCAGGGAGTGAGCGGGGAGCACAGCCTGGCTGCTGCGGTGCTGCAGAGGCACAGAGCAGGAGCCTGGCATGATGCCCTGTCTGGGGTGGCTGTGTGCTGCTGCCAGAGCTCCCCTTTGCACAGTCCATGGAAAGGCAGATTCAGCAAGTGCACCTGACTTCACTCCCACATCCTGTCACAATCCTTGCTTAAATATCACCCACAGTCACCCTTGTGCCCTCTTCTGTCCAGCTTCTCTGAGAGCATTTCTACCTCCACGGTCCTTTCTTCTCCTTTCTCCTCACCTGGAATGAGCAATAAGGACAGTGTGAGCAGCTGCCCAAGGAGCTGTGGCTGTAGGTGTCCAGCCGGCGCTGCACGGCCGTTGCCTGTGTCCTGGTCAGTGTGGATAGCAGCACCCAGCAGCTCCCAGCTTGGCTCCCCCAGCAGCTGGGACAGCCCTGTGTCCTGGTCAGCGTGGACAGCAGCACCAGCTCCTCCTGCTCCCAGCCTGGCTCCCCCAGCAGCTGGGACAGCCCTGTGTCCTGCAGCCACTCTGCTTTGGCTTCTCCCTCTGTGAGCAGGGTGTGAGAAGGCACAGTGAGCAGGGAGCAGCAGTCTGGTTGCTTGCAGTGCTTCAGAGGCACAAAGCAGGAGCCTGGGCATTCCCTGTCTGGGGTGGCAGTGGGATATCACTGGGAGGGAGCCACAGCTTTGTTCTGAAGCCATGGCTGCTCTCAAAATCTCAGCCCTATAGTCCTACGTGTCCAGCTGGATGTGGGGTGACATCAGAGAACACACAGCTCTTTGGGCAGCTGCTCACACAGCTCTTACTGCTCATTCCAGGTGAGAAAAAAGGAGAAGGAAGGACTGTGGAGGTACAGATACTCCCAGGAGCACAGGCTCCCAGAGAAGCTGGGCAGAAGAGGCACAAGGGTGACTCTGGGTGATATTTAGGCAAGGATTGTGACAGGATAAGGGAGTGAAGTCAGGTGCACTTGATAAATCTGCCTTTCCATGGGCTGCCCGTGCAAAGGGGAGCTCTGGCAGCAGCACACAGCCACTCCAGAAGGAATAGCAGGGTTTCCCTGGATCCCACCTGATCTTTTGACAGCTTTGAGAATGGACAAAAGGTCTGTGAGAAGCCACAGCACACAACACTGCATATTTGACTTTTGTACTTTTCCATATTACTTGGTTGCTTCTTTATTTTTTTTTATCTATATGCATGCCTAGCTAGCAACAATTTTTTTCTTTATATATCCAGATCCTCAAATATATTTTACTTAATATACTTGCTAAATTATTTGTGTGCATTATCCCTACTCCTTAATTTTTGGTGGATTAGTATCCATACACTCCACTAAAGCAAAAACGTTATTTTTACTCTGTGCATTTATTTTATGCCTGGGCCTATTCAAAATATCACTAAAACTAAAGACCATTCCAATTCCAGAAGGAAGTGTGAGAAGCCTGGAGACAGTACAGCAGCATTACTCAAACAAGCTCAATTCCACTTCATTCTTCAATACATATAAAGTTGCACTTCAAACACAGAAGATTTTTTTTTTCTTTATGGGATACACTCATAAGGAAGTGCAAGTGAGAAAGTGCCCTGAGCAAGGCAGCTACTTGAAATTCAAAGATGAAAGAAACTATTTGACAGGTGACTTCAACTTTAACATAGCAAACACCACAAAGCCTTTATCTTTCCAATTCCATCTACCACATTCATTCACTGCAGTACAGCCCTACCAAAGGTTATACTGAGAAAAAGAAAAATCACAACTGAACTGATTGGCACAGAGCAGCTCATTCCCACTCTTCCTGTCTATGCAAACTTCTACCTCCTCAGTTGTCACAGCTGCTCAGGCAAAGTGCTGCAAAAAAAAAAAAAAGCAAAACAAAAAAACAGCCATGCAGCTCTCCTTGAGAGATTAAATTATTTAAATTTTTCTGGAGAAACCTCATGTTCATGCAGCTTGCAAACACATGTTGTGACACAATTAAAGCTCAGTCTTCAGAGTACAGTCTTTGATTTTAGGCATCATAATGAAACAGAACCTTTTTCATCATCACACAATAAATAGAGTTGAACTTGAAGTCAAGTATTTCCCTAAGTGAATCTTCTAGCAAATTGTCTGGTTTTCCTACAAGGCCCAAAGTTTTGGTCTTTTCCCAGGTCTGGTTTACAGAAGTTAACAGGTAACAGCATCCCCTGGGCACAGCCAGCCATGGTCCCACTCTCAGCTCCTCACCAAACACCTTCTTGTCCTACATCTGTGGTTCACAGCAGCAAAACAACACACAAAAAGCCTCTGGTTTGTTTTGCCTTTGGGAACTAGAGGAAGTGAAGTGTATTGCTTGCAAATTTTGAAAATAGCCAGTTCCAGCCATAACAGGAAACAGATCTTATACACAATACCACAGAGCAGCCCCTCCATCGGACATCCGTGTGAGCCTGCTGCCCCATCTGATGCCAAAGCACCAGACTGGCATTCCTCCATTTACTGTTTTGACCCAGTTATGCTTGCCAGCAACACAAAAGGAAGCCAGCAAAATGGGTTATTTCTGGGGAAAAGGGAAAAATTGGAGAGGAACAGGTCAGAACAGAGAGATCCACAGAAGATGAGCTGCAGGTTTAAGCCTGGAGAGCTGATAAGATTTGCCTTATGAGTTCCAGGCAAGCAGCATTTCAGGAGGGCACAATTTGGAATGATTTTGCAAAACTAAAGAACCCCCGTTCCACAAATCTACTTAAAACACAACCTAGTCAAAAATAGCATTCATAATAAAGTATTCACTTTCCAAATATTTAAAGGACAGCTCCAGCATCCTACATTTTCAGACTAAACATTAAGCACAACTTCCTATATAATTTTTGAAGGTGAAGAATCACCCTTTGCAGAGAGTTCTCAGCCACAGTTATGTGCTGTAAGGTCACAAAAGGTATTTTAGTGGCTGAGTGCCTATGTGCTTAGCTGGCTGTGCTGTGCTGGACAGAGCTGGGCAGACAGTGACAGCAAGGACAGCACAATGCTGCATTTCAGCAAAAAGCCACTCCCTGCTCCCACCAAGTGTTTGCAAGGCCACGAGTGCCCTCAGCACCTTTCAGCTGCCCCAGACCTGCAGCTATGCTGGCCTGCCACTGCCACCAGGCCAGCAGCAGCTCCCCAGGACACCCCCTCACCCAGGGCTTGCACAGGAGCCCAGTGCTCCCAGCTGGGTCAGCATGTTTGCAGTGCCTTATCTCCACACAGCCTGTCCCTGTGCCCTGGTTATCACCAGCCATGCTGTCTACAGACAGGGCTGCCCAATTCTCCATTCCCCAGATTTATGCAAAAAGGGACAGTGCCTCTGGCTCTGAGGAGCCTCACAGCCTCCATGCTCTGAGCAGGAGCTGCAGAGATGTGAAAACCAAGCCCTGCACACCATCCAAGGCTCCCCCACTCCCAGCACAATGTTTATTTGCCTAAGCTCCTCCAGAGAAGGCATCAAGAGCCCAAGCCTGCCCCACCTCCTTCCCCAGGCTGCTGGGAAGGCTTTGCTACTTAGAGCATCATTTCAAGCCTGTCTGGTTTCAATGGCCAATTAAGCACTCACCTCCTGCTAGATTAATCTACTGCATTAAAAGACACTTTTCCTCATATCCCTGCTTGCACACAGTAATCAAATTGCCTCCAGCATATCAGTCTTTAGGATATCCCAGACAGTCTTTCATCTCATGGGATGGTCTCTTTTCCAGTCTCCTTCCTGGTGCACTCATTTTCTGAATCACTTTGCATCTATTCCAGTTTTTAAAACCAAACTTGCGTCCTTTATAAAGGGACATTAACAGCAGACCTTCATGTTTACCATGTCCTGCCAATGATGGCAGACAGGGACAGTGATATTCCCACCCTGCTCTTCAGAGCCTCTCTTTGCCCCCACAAGAGCCACTGGCCCTTCCCAAGCACAGCAGCACCTGGGACTGTCACACAAACATTTCCCCAGGACACAGATCATCCCCAATATCAGGCACACAGCAGCTGCAAAGCTGTGTTCAAGGGGATGTACAGACAACTACCTCCATTTCTTCAAAATGGACCCAGGAAAGGTGTGACCCCACCTGTGGGATCACTGGGTGTTTATCACCACAAACCCAGGGTGTTGTACTTCCCATGTCTAAAGGCAGTGCTCATCAGGAGCTGTAGTGACAGGACAAGGAGCAATGGGTTCACACTGAAAGAGGGGAGCATTGTGTTGGATATTAGGAGGAAATCCTTCCCTGTGGGAAGATGAGGCACAGGGTGCCCAGGGAGCTGTGGCTGCCCCTGGATCCCTGGCAGTGTCCAAGGCCAGGCTGGATATTGGGGTTTGGAGCAGCCTGGGACAGTGGGAGGTGTCCCTGCCCATGGCAGGGGGTGGAACCAGATGGGCTTTAGGGTCCCTTGCAACCCAAACCATTCTGTGATTCTATGATTCCATAGAAGGAAACACATTCCAAAAGTTTTGGAATAACTGACCCAGGCTCCAATTATCCCAAAGCACTGGATAACATCAGTGCTACAGAAAGTGCACTAGAAACACCCCATACACATTTCTTCCAAAGAAAGAAAAAAGGATATGCAGGGAAAACCTTGTGTGGATGGACTCAAGGCTTTCTGGATGTTTATTGTGGTTTCTTGAACTGGGAATTAGAGAGGGAACAGTCTGCCTTCCGCAGAAGCAGCTCCCATAAAAGCCACTATGATGAATCTCAGAACCATGCACACAAACAAGGCTTCCAAAGCAGCCCCAGCTCTCACAGAATGTTTACCACACACCACCTGAACTGGCCCTGAGAGCCCTCACCCTTGGTGGGGCTGCTAGAAAAACTTGGAGCCTTGAACATGCTCCTGGGACTGGCCTTTGGAGTCAGCTTTGCTTCAGCAGCCGAAACCAGGGCAGGCCAACCCTCCCCTTCTGCAGGGCATTATCCACCACCAATTAAAATAATCTCTCTATTCCTGATTGACTGATAATCTAACCATACTCCAACAGGCTTCTGAATCGTTCAGGTGCTTAAGTAAATCTTGTGTTTCAGATGTTCACATTCCTCTCCTCACTCCCAACATTTTTGGCAACCTACCCTCCTGTGTTTTGACATCTGCAAGGCTGCATTCCTCCTGCTCGCCTTCAGTGCTCTGTTTAATGTTCTCTACTTCCAGCCAAAAACTGTCCATTGACAAGTTGTCCAAAGCCTCTACCCTGGAATTCGTGCTCTCTGACACCGGGGATGCCACAGGAGTCTTCGGAGGAAGCTGGTTCATTTTCCAAGGGCAATGTCTGGTGCTGAGAGAGGAAGAGATAAGGAAAGAGAGATTAAGCTCCACGTATTACCCACGGCATTCCTGTTCCTGTCCAGCCTTCACTGATTAACGACTGCAGCAAAGCCAAACAGAGGTAAGGGCTGAACTTCCTTCACTTAGTGTTTGGCAATACAGACAAGCTGGGACTAAATCCCCTGGAGAATGGGGAAAACTGCTGTCCAAACATGTGAGAGGACACAGGATCAACAGAGTCTTTTCAGTGCTGTCCCTGCAGTGACCTCCAACACACCACCTACCACCCCACGCTCATCCCAAGATTCCCTGCAAGTTTGCTGTGCATTCCCAGCCACCCAGGATGCTCCAAGCTCAGTTCATGTGTGCTCCAGGACCTGGCACAGACAGGAGCCTGGCAGCTCCCCCTCAGCAGCCCCAACCCAGCAGTTTGTGCTCCCTATGCAAAAACCTGCACAGCTCCATCCCCTGCACTTCAGCTCATGCAACAAACAACTCACAGGGCTGAGAGCCCCTGTTCCTGCCCAGACCAGATTTTTCAGCTGTGAAACAACACGAGGTGTCCTGGGAAACCCAAGCACATGGAATATTCTTGCCACCCTGCTGATTCATTCATGCACAGCTGAAGTCCCAGACTGGCCTCGTTCAGCTTTCAGCCCCTGTGCTGTGAGCTTCTCATCACTTCATAAAACAGTGCCTCTCCTAAAATGAGCTGTAATTGTCTTCAAAGAGTTCCAAGCCGTTTAAGCCCTGCTATACATATTTTTCAAAGACTTACAAAAAAATCGGATAAGTGGAACATACTTATGAGAACACCTCAGTGGTTCCACTGATGAATACAAAAATTAGAGATGGAACACTACTCTAACTGTGGGTGGTTTGAGAAACACCCATGAACAGCCACCACCACCAAACACAGGCCAAAATTCCTTTCTAGTTTCATTTAAAAAAAAATCAAGTCAAAGTCTTACACCTTGAAAACCATGACAACAAAACACCCAAAAAATGCAATTTAGCCTCCCAGCTCTGGGAGCCAAAAGTTATAGATGGCAAAATATCTGGAAAATTTTAGCCCCTTTAATTCCAGAAAGCCATTATTAGCAGTTCTGGCACTAACTTGCTTCAGTTGAGAGAAGCATTTCAAGTCATAAACGGGAAAATTTGAAGATCTAACAACTGAGACAAATGTTGTAGGCCATTCTGTGCTTGTATTTACAAATGTGCATGCACATCATGCTCAGACCTTACTCTAACACACACAGGCAGCCCCTCTCTCCTGGAGGTCAGAACCACAGCAATAATCATCACTTCAGGAACACCTGGAGACAGCCACAGTGTTTAGAACAAGAATTAAAGGGGTTGGTTTGTTTTACAGGAAGACAAAAGTGAAAGACTGAATTGAGCTATTCTGCCATCCGGCAGGCAAGGACAGAAATTATCTGCTTGTGGTATCCAAGTAACACTCAAGATACAAATTATAGCCTGGTGGAGCCCTTAAGTAGTCAATCTAATATTTTTATTTTTTTTATCTGCACAGTTCATGTCCAACTCTCTCAGTTCCATTGCAGCTACTAACTCAATTTATTTTTTCATCTTTTCAACTTTTTACTTCTATCTTTACTGATTAAGAGTTAAAAAATTAGATTGCATCCCTCACCTTAACTCTTCATCTTTAGTACTCCTCTCCATTTTCTCACATTTGCTGACAATCATCTCATAAGATTAGATTAAAACAAAAAGGGCTGTTCAACACCTTACTAGAATTCTATTAGGAACCAGTCAACAGAACTCATCACTTGCAATATGAAACTAAGTGGAAGGAGGAATTCAGATTATTTTGAGAGAGTTGGTTTTGGCCATATGAGGAACATTGGAAGGCAAACTTGCACTGAAGTCTCCCAGTGCACAACACTCAGGAACCAACTGACAAGCTCTCCTGATTGCTCTGCTACAGGCACAAAACAACTCTTCTTGCCTGAAGTTACTGCCCTGCACTCCTGCAGGATCTAGGTTATACAGATTAAGGCAGCTCTGAAATGTAACTTTCCTTTGTGTTCAGCTTGGTTTGGAGCTGGCTCATAACACCCCAGAAATCTCCAGGGATCAACAGCAAAACAGAATTTAGGTTTGCAGCTCCAGCAGAACCTGCCCCAGGCTTGACCAGCAGCTTGCACCCAGCAGATGTGCTCTGTGACAAGCCTGTGTCACACATGGCTCTGACAATTCCTTCCCCATGCCAGCCTGGGAAAAACAACACAATTTTAAGCCAACATAAATAAAATCTTCAGCTCTTTCCAAAGGGTGGCTTTTGATTTGGATCTTCTGCATAACTCACCCACACACCAGGCCCTGAATGCCAGTTTCAGCCCAGGAGATGTTACTCCAAGTGGAGCACTGTTTATGTGAGGCATTAGGGCACATTCCTGGAGCATACCTGAGAAGGGTCACAATGTCCTCACAGCCCAGGTTTCAGGCTATGCCCTTGCCAGCAGCTGGTTTTGGTCTGCCTTCAGTCCATATCACAGAGTTCTGGTGCAAGGACAGAGTTTTGCAGACAACAGGGACCTGCTGCACCCCATCCCACCCTGACTGTGCTTCCACATCACCCACAGTTACTTTGCTTCCTTCCACAGCTGGAAATACAGATGTTCTCAGACTGTTTGCACCAAAACCCAAAAGTCACATTATAAACCTACTCCAGGAAAGCCACAGCTGAACTACTTATGTGTCAAACAAAAGCCATCCTAACTTATTTCCCTCATCTGGCCCCTTTACTGATGAACTAAACTTGGTTTCACCAAGTTGCAGGATGCTAATATCACACAGCAGCTCTACAGAGGGGCAGCAGGACCCAAAGCCCAGCTGTACTGGTGTTAAACTAGAGCTGGACAGGACAACATAAAAATCAGGCATTCACATTTAGGAAAGGTTGTATTTCCTGGTCTAAGTTCCTTTTTATTCTTGAGCTCAGTGCACAGTGCCTTGCAGATCCAGCTGCCCAGGTGGAAGGCTAATTTTAGATTCAGTGCACCTAAAAGATTGTTCTTCCTCATTGCATACCCGAGTCAACTGGAGGGCAACCTGTGACGTGCAGGCACAGCAACAGCTGAGATTGAAAGCAGAGATTGTTGGCTTAAAATGTTAATGGCTCAGTGCAACTGGGCAAAGAGTAGGTGGAATAATCGAGTTCACCCCACTGCACTGTCAGAGTAACAAAAAGCATCAGATTGTGAAGCTTTAAAAATTAACCCAACGAGAAGGAGACAGGCAGAAAGATCTTGTTAAGGACAGCCACATGGGAAGGGCTCTGTGGAAAGACTGAGCATCTTAATCCAGGCTTCTCCTCTTGTTTAAGAGCACAGCCAGTTTTAATGAGGCTTGAGATTCACATGGCACCTTCAGCCTAAGCCTGACTTTACAGCATTAATAACACAGCTATGAGAAATTAGGCTTGCACAGACCTTAGAGTTCTAAGCCTGACTTCACAGCATTAATAACACAGCTATGAGAAATTGGGCTAGCACAGACCTTACAGAGTTCGTTTGGATCCCTGGAAGCCCTGCATGCTGGCTCAGTGCTGGGGTCTCACTGATCCCGGGCTGCAAAACGCAGTCTCAGAGCAATTTTTAATCTGTTCCTAGATACTGTCAACACACTGCTAATATGTTGCAAACACTCATGTAATTCCTCGCCCTCTCGAATACCAAAATACAATAAACACTGTTGCTATGTTCACTGCAGACTTGAATCACTCCCATGAGAATTTCTCAAAGGACCTGGAGCTGCTTTGGCTTCTTTTCTGCTTGCTCAACATCCCTCCCTCATTGAAATACCTCTTTAGCAGATGAATAAATAAAAAGGTTCCTTCTCAAGCATTTCAAACAGAAGAGGAGGCAACAAGTACAAGCCAAGAAAAAGGAATTCCTTTAAGACTGCTTCCAGAAAACTAAGATCAGAAAAAGGCAACAAGAACAGAAGAATTCAGGCAGACAAGGCAGTCCTGCCACACAAGCAGCACCCAGTCTTTAAAGACGTTTCCAAAGATCTGGAGCAAGCACAAAAGCACACACAGAACAAAGAAATACACAAAGTCTGAATGAGCCTCAAGAGCAAGTTTGCAGTAGCACAGCAAGTCACAGCATCATTCACAACAGCCCAGACCACGAGCATGGAAAATAAGCATCTTGCAAGAAAAAAAAAAAAAAAAAAAAAAAAGGAGATTAGTCGATCAACTGGTTGCAGTATTTTGACAGATAAAGACCTTTAGTCAGAGAAAAAACCTACATTAATGTCACACCACACACATCTTACCTGCATTCAATTTACATTAAGATCAAAACCAACTTACGAGTACAAAAGCAAAAAATTGTAAAAAAACAACCAAAAAGTCCATGCAGGCTCTCCACACATTGCTTCCAGGGTCTTACCCTAAGCAAGCAGTTTAAACCTAAATGATGAATGTGTAGCTAATTCTGAAGAGAAAAAAAGTCACCTAAAGATGAGCATATCACTGTTCATAACATATTAGGTTTTCTTGTTTAAAATCATGTAGTGGGATAAGGGCATCTAGGAATAACAGACAGGAGTATTTGAAAAACTGAGAAAATCCTGAAGCAGAAGCTCAGATACGTACTTTTTTTAAACATAGATATAGCTGTAGCTATTTTGTTTATTGGAGGTTTAAAACTCAGTCTATCAAAATTATCAACGCAAATATAAAAACAGGTTCTTGTATGGAAGAAGACAATCTACTCATTATCAAAACCTTACACAAAATACACATGATCACTATTTCATTCAGACACACAGAACTACACAAAACTCTATTCCTACCACAGAGAGCAAAGTTATGCAGAAGGTGCCTCATGAACAAAAATTCCATGTCTTTTCCACCAAAGAAGAAAGCCCTGCTGCAAATCTTTAATGCCTGGTTAGTTGCACTCAAAATACCCCAAATTTTGAACATGAACACCACTACCAATTCCTCTCTTCTCCCCACACCAATATGCAGAATAGAACTACTAAGGCTTACCCTTAGGAGAAAATGGAAAGCACATGGCTGGTTCAGATTTCTCAGACCAGGCCATAAAAGCAAAGAGAGGCTAATTATCAAATTACTGCAGTGGTAATGAACAGTAACTTACCCAACAGACTCCTACCATGCTTTCCTTTCCCTGGCTTAACTCAACCAAAGCAGCTAAAGAGCCAGAATTAAAGGAATTTTAGCAGTAGTCCGGCCCTTCTGAGGTATATCTGCATATCTCTGACCAGAGATTTGCTCACATATTTAATAGTTTCACTGAGAGTATCCCCTGTGAGAAGTCACAGTGCCTTTAGCCCAGGCTATTTCATCCAGTGCTGCTGCCAACCCCCACTTCTGTCCCTATTAAGGAATTTTATCAAGGACTTTGCACGTGTGGGATGGCACAGTTGAAGGTCTGTCTCTACAGCACCAGCGAGAATAGCTAAGATGTCACTGCCACAATTTGCTAATAAGATTACAGCTTGTTTTCAGTAACACAGCAATCAGCTCATCAAGATCTTCCATTATGCAAGCAGCTCAGGGAGCAGCGTCATCTCAGGTTGTTTTGAAGAAGCCTGTTCTGCAAGTGATAAAGAGGACGTGCCAGATCGTGCTGTGTGTGTGCAGTGATTCCCACCAGCTGCAGCTTTCCCCCAGTCCAACAGTGAGAAGGCACAGACTCACCCCCTGTCCTGGCATTCTCATTGACAGCAGAAAAAACAAACATCAATCCTTTGCCCAGAGCTGTAGAGTGACAGATGTGAACCCTGAGGCTTGTGTGTATCCCACTGCTTCAGCCTAGCACCTCCTGTATTTTCCATGCTGGACAAACTCCAGAGGGTGGTGGAGCACTGGCACAGGGTACCCAGAGAAGCTGTGGATGTCCCATCCCTGGAAGTGTTCAAGGCCAGGCTGCATGGGGGTTGGAGCATCCTGACCTGCTCATGGGCATCCCTTCCCATGGATCAGTTTGGAACTTTATGATCTTTAAGGTCCCTTCCAACCCAAACCATTCTATGATTCTGTTAGCTCCACCACAGCTTTGGATCTCAACTAAAGTACAGGTTGTATCTTTCCTGACAATAAGTGTCTCTGTCAAAGTATTTAAGGGCAAAGAAACTCCATCTCTATTTCCTTGTCTCAGGACTTCATCTGGAATAGATTTATCTCTACTCCATCTAGTAAGGGGCTAGATAAACAAGCTAAGGACTAGGGAAAGTTGCCTTTAATTACAGATCTGCCTAGAGGCATTTCTGACCGAAACTCAGAGCAGAACAGAAACAGGATTGATAACCCCATGCAGATACAGCCAAATTAAAAATATTCAAAGCCATGTTTAGCTTAGACTATTAGCTGGGTGCCTGTCCCATCCCACCAGGGTTTCTGGCCTCAGAAGACACAAACCATCCTCTCTGTGCATGGTTTTGTGTTTGACTGTAAAGTCGCTGAGGAGCCTGTTGTTCACTTTCCCCACATTAGCAGGGTAAGCCAAACAGGAAAGGGCTCTCATCCAAAGGGAAATCCTGCTGGGAGAAAGGGGTATCTGGCCAAAACAAACCTTGAGTAGTACTGGGATCTTTAATGTGATTGTGAATTGATAAGGCTGATCTAAGGGATGATTAGATGACAATCATTAATTAAAAGGTGGCATTCCTAACCCTGTTTCCATCTCCACTGAATCAATGTACATTTAAACACATGAGTAGCTTTGTCCATCCAGCTCCCACAAGGACCTGGTCTGCCATTCCAGTTTCACCTAAAAGCTGGCACCAGGATCCCAGACCCCCCAGCCCAGCCGCCATGGGGCTACAAACCCCACAGCCCAGTAGCTCCCACATCTTGTCCTCAGCCACTCCCCTCTCCTCCATCCAGGAGCTGCCCTGGGCTGAGCCTGTGCACAGGAGTGCCAGGAGGAAAGCAGCAGGCAGGGAATCACTGCCCTTTGGTGACTTTGCTGTCACAGCCCCGAGCACACACTGCCAGGGAATTTGCAGGCAAATGAGTCAATACCTGGCAGTCACTGAACACATCCGCAGAACACGCTGCCGTTACCCAGCTGAGACACCTTGGCTTCACTGCCAGCACTGCTGAGACTTCGGGCGAGATGCTCAGCCTGTGCAACCTCAGACACTCAGCTGAGGGACCAAGGCTGAGGGACCACCTGGCTCCCAGGGGAAGGGCTGCAGCAGGTTTGAATTCACTGTTAAAAGGCTGTGAACCTATTTCTTGTGTGATCACTCACTAACGCAAAGGCCTTTTAGTGAAGCAGGTTCACACATACTAAACCTTTTTCCTACAGCTTCTTAAATGTTGGACTTGGAGTAAATTTGGATAATAGATCTCATCCTTATTTCTTCTTCTGGCCCATTCTACCAGCTGTACCTGCATTAGAGCACAGAGTGAGTAACTGCAAGTTGTTGCTCAGCTGCATGAGAACAGCCCAGAGATGCTGGAGAGGTCACAAGAGTGACGTGCTGACCAGCACAAGGGAAGCAGGGGAGGAGAGGTGTGCTGGAATCCAGCTATGCTTCACTCACCAGAGCTTCAGGGATGCAGGAAGACAGGGAGGAGTCACAAACTCCTCGTGTGGATTTCTCAGGGCAGTTATTACACATAACACAAGGTGCTTGGCTGTTACCCTGCCATGAAAAGCCCTTGGCTGGGATTTATAACCAATTCTATAACTGGAGTGTCACCAGCCAGCCTAGGGCCACCAGCCCTGTCCCAGGAGCTTTACAACACCGAGAGGAAGAGCAGGAGGGAGGCAGAGCTGGCTCAGCAGTGTGGCTTTTGCTCAGTGTTGCTTTGGAGCCATGACAGCACCACCAGCCCCATGCAAGCCAGTAGGAATCTTACTGGGAACTCAGAGAGCACGTCAGAGTTGCTGATCAAAAATAAACACTGATTACGGTCAACTAATTAGAAGAGCAGGCTGGCATATCCTTGCCCCATTGTACAGGTAGGTTTTAGGTCAATCCTAGGAAAGAGGCTTAGTTACACACACACACAGACACCTCACACCTGTGGTGAATCCTGAGTGAGAAGGTGGGAAGTGTCACTTGGCTGGAGTTCAGTGTTTTGGGCAAAGCTGGTGAGCAAGTTTGAGGTTTCTGCTGTAGCACCTCTTCAGAGCTGACCACAGAGCTGTTCTGGCACCAGCACAGACACTGGAACTCAACTAACTCGTTTGGTAAAAGGCTTAAGTTGTGAACAAATATTTTTATTTTTATCAAAGAAAGCCTGCAATACTGAAGGGTTCAATCTCGTTCTCTTACACGTGGGTAATTTTTAAGTAATTTACCACATCGTTCCTGTGTCAATCCCCCTACGATTATTATTGATTTTTTTTTTTCACAACTCAAATTTTGACTGGGGTCTTCTAAAGATTTTCTATATTGCTTTGAAAGCACTATCTCATCAAGTTGGACTGGAAAAATGAGAACTCGGAGAGACACATGAAAACGTGAGCTATAATTATAAGTAAAATCACTGCCAGCACATTCACCCAAAATCAACACATTTTAACCACAACACCAAGGAAACGTTCTAAAACTCAATGCAAACTTCTAAACTGATGGAAATACACCTTAGATGGATTCTTAACTCATATAATACCCAGTGAGCACACAAGCAGAATGGTGTTTGTCAAGCAAAGCAGTTCAAATCTCAGTTCTACCCTCCACTACTTGCAGGATAAATCAGCAGTTCTTAGGTTCATATAGATCCACAAAGCCCTGAACAGCCCTCAGACCCCAGGGCAGGCTACCAGTGTCACAAGGGAGCATTTCAGCCCCTCACGTCCCACTCCCCCAGCTTGCTGCACTCAGCCCAGAGTACGGAGAAAAGAATGGGGATTTTCACAGGCTTAGTATGAGGGAAAAGAAAAGCAATTTCCACAGGTTTCATATCAGAATCACGGCACCCGAAGCACTATTTCAAGAGCACACAACAGCCTGCTCACCTCTAGAAATCCCCCTTTCCTCCCCCCGCCCTTCCCCGGGTGCTGCCGCGCTGCAGGGCAGCGATCCCACGGGAGCGCTCCGTACCTGCTCAGCAGCTGGGCACAGCTGGCTGCCCGGACAGGGGCCAGCACCCCCCGGGGCCTGGCCGTGCCCGCCCTGGCCATCCTGGAGCCCTGCTTGTCCATGTCCAGCCGGGAGGAGGGTGGCGCTCAGCGCATCCGTGTCACCGGCGGGGAGCGCACTGCGGGAGCATCCTCTGCTATACCCTGCTGTGCTCTGCCCTGCTGTGCTCTGCCCTGCTGTGCCCTGCTCTGCTGTGCTCTGCTCTGCCCTGCTGTGTTCTGCCCTGCTCTGCTGTGCTGTGCTCTGCTCTGCTCTGCTCTACCCTGCTTTGCTGTGCTCTGCTGTGCTCTGCTCTGCCCTGCTGTGCCCTGCTCTGCCCTGCTCTGCTCTGCCCTGCCCTGCTGTGCTCTGCTCTGTCCTGCTCTGCCCTGCTCTGCTGTGCTCTGCTCTGCCCTGTTCTGCTCTGCCTTGCTCTGCTCTGCTCTGCTCTGCCCTGCTGTGCTCTGCTCTTCTCTGCCCTGCTGTGCCCTGCTCTGCTCTTCTCTGCTCTGCTGTGCTCTGCCCTGCTGTGCTCTGCTCTTCTCTGTTCTGCTGTGCTCTGTCCTGCTCGCTGTGTGCCCGCCAGCACGGACAGCAAATCCAGGGCTGCCCCGGGCTGAGCCGCCCACGCCCGGACACAGCACACAGCCCACAGCCAGCGCTGCCAGAGCAGAAAATAGCACCGAGCTCTTCCCAAGGCTGGGCTGCGGCTCGGGCTCGCTAAACATTAACGTGAGCCCCGGCCCACGCGAAAAAGGAACTCCCAAACGCAGCCCAGCAAGGAGGAGTCAAGCAGCCTATTCGCTCCTTAACATTGTACTGCAAGAGAACAGCGAGAAAAGAACAAAATATCTGCCCGGGAACGTGGGGAGGGCAGGAAAAAAAAAACAAAAAAAACCAACCAAACTCCGAGTGCCTATTAAAAAAGCAATTCAGCATTTCTTGCCATAGTTGAGCAGTGAGTAAACCCCAGCTGGATGTAAGACACTGATGTTGAAAGAGCAGTGTAAACTCGAAACACCCACAGAGAATATTTTGCAAGATCCAGATTATTCTTTAAAAATCTCATCAACAAGCAATGGACAAGTGAGCAAAGTGTTAAAGCAATCAGATTCCCTGTAGCCTTTCCTAACAGGTTTTGTTCTCTCCTTTTTATTCTCTCTACTGTATTTCAGTAACTCTCCTTTCTTCTAACGTTTTTTATTCCTAATCCTGAAAGTAGAGGGATGAGTAATTTATTTAAGTTTTGTACTGAAGGCACACAAAGCTCATCCAGCACAAGCAATAATCCCGGTCTGCATGTTTCCCATATTCCCAGTAAGGCTGGATCTACAGCTCAGCCTGCTTTGCCTCCAACAGCTTACAGGGCAGCAGCAGCTATTTTAGACAATCCCTCATCATAAAAGAGCACATCTTGGTTTTGTTCCTACTAACACAGCTATTTTTCCAGCCACTGCTTGAGCCCACCCTGTTGCTGAAGGAACACTGCCCCACTCCCCAGCTTCAGACCCGGGGCTGGCACTGGGGGAGCGCCTGGGCTGGGACACTCACAACTCCCCACATTAACAATGCAAAAATATTCATGGGAATTTCCTCTCTTTTCCTCCTTACCCACAGTTCCTGTAAAATTTATTCCTCCACCCATAATTCAAAACTCAGGTTTATCCACATAGCTCCTCCTACATCAGTGCCAAACAAATATCAAACACCAAGTGCCAGCTTGTGAAGTTCAGTTATAAGCAAAACCCACAGACCACAGGTTTTACAGCAGCACAGAATTACACACAGGCAGCATATCACAGAATTGTTTGGAAGGGACCTTAAGGAGCACCCAGTGCCACCCCTGCCATGGCAGGGACACCTTCCACTGTCCCAGGCTGCTCCCAGCCCTGTCCAACCTGGCCTTGGACACTGTTAGCTTCATTCTATTCTTTCTTTTTTTCCTTTCTCGTTCTGTCGTTCATTCTATTCTTTCATTTTCGGACTTTCTCGTTC
>JANRGV010000048.1:10649005-10659791 GCA_024734035.1 Alethe castanea | reverse complement strand
CCTTCCACTGTCCCAGGCTGCTCCCAGCCCTGTCCAACCTGGCCTTGGACACTGTTAGGGATGGGGCAGCCACAGCTGCTCTGTGCCAGGGCCTCCCCACCCTCACAGGGAGGAATTTCTTCCTAGCATCCAATCATAAAAATTCATCCACTAATGAAGACTGTAGGAAGATGCAGAAAGCAAATTAAACATTTTTCATCCTTTTATGCAGCAACACAGGCTACTATTGCTGCAGAAGCATCACCATCATGTGTGACCACACACATTGCTCAGGATGTGAGACATGGCAAGAGAGAGCAAGGAGGGATGACATCAAAAACATCTGCAAGAGGAGATGTGGCTGCTCTTTGCTTTCTGTTTTTACAAACTTTGAAAAGGATTTTTTTTCTCCCCAGGGAGCACTCAGCCTTTCCAAACCACTCCCCACTGAGCACACCTTGTCCTGAAACGAGTGGTTGGGTTCCAGGCCATTCCTTCTCCTGGACATAAAATCACCTCTAACCTGCCAGCACTGCAAGTAAATGGGCACCACAGCCCATAACTATATTTCTTTTGTCCCTCCATGGTGTTCCTTGTCATTAAACTTCTCTTAATAACTTCAGCAGCCAGCTGATCATCCTTTTTAATGGGTCAATTTACAGACAGAGGCTGCCAGACACTCGTACCAGGCAGTTTCATCCTCAGGTTTCTCATGCAGTAGTAATAACTCAGCCAGGCTTGTTGCACAACTGAGGCAAATTTAAAGCATCCAGATGAAGACAGAATTCTTTAAGAGTACATTCAGCTTTGATTACTCACACAAAGTGTACTCAAGCACTGTTGAAAGTTTCTGATCTCTGTGGATAATAACAGCTGCACTACAGCCTTTCACATCTTCACTCCTGTCTGGCCTTTGGTTCCTCATGGTATTTTGAGAGAGGTAATCAGTAAGTTTATCTCCTAGATTGTGCTTGTGAGAAAAAAGGTGGATGAATAGAGGCCAGCTGAGTCTGCTTTTTCAGAGTGAATCAGGATAAATATTCCAACTCTGGTTTCAAGCTCTCCAGCATGTTTCATGCTCCAGGACAGTCTTCCTGGCATCATTAGAGATGAGACAAGCTCACTAGGATGAGATGATCTGGATCACAGGAGCTGAATCTTACTCAAATATGGAGACAAAGAGACATATGATGCTCTCAGCAGCCAATTAGTTCAAATGAATCACGGGAACAAACCCAGCACTGTTACTGTCACCACTTTAGAGCACAAGTTATTTCTGAAGGTATCCACACATCCTGCCAAACTGACATGACTTGGCCTGACTTTTTCAGGATCAAAAGGAGGTGGAAAAACATCCAACATGCTTTTGGATAGTCAGGAACTTCAGCAGGATGGAGACCTGAAGACTGCAGGAGCTCTCTGTAGTCTGGGAGAGCTGCCTCTGCAGGGTGCCTGACAGAGCTGGGCATCAGAGCCTTCAGGTCAGCTGGAATAAAACACCCATGGGCTGCACTGCAAGATCTTATGGCAGAATTACATTTTTCAAGCATGCCAAAATTAATTTGTTACCCTGAAAAATGAATGCAAGTGGGAAAACCTGGATGTAACCTAAACCCATAAAATGCAATTCTTTTTTCTCAGGTTTATTTTGAGGGTACATAGCATTAGGAAAACCTGAAAACCATTTACCCCCCTCAATCTCACCACATAAAAAATCCTCAAGTAGTGCTACCTATCCATCACACAGACCCACTGAGATTGAGAGATTATTCCAGTTTCTGGAGTCGCTAAAGAGGTGAGATTATCCAAGCCCCAGCTTGTTGCCAGGCTGGCAGGGAGCAGCAGCCAGGCTGTGGCCTGGGGCACAGGGTGAGCTGCAGTCAGCTCTGGCTAAGGCAGCTGGGCCTGGCACACATCTGCTTCTGCTCTGCCCTGGGCTGGGAGAGAAAACCAGCACCTCACAGGGAAGAGCTGCCAAGAAACAGCCCCAGCAGCACTCAGGCCATACAAAGTGCTTCCACTCATGACTTTAGTGCCTGAGACTAGAGCTAATTTGTCATCCTGCTGGGAGGATGCCCAGGGAGCTGGAGTATCAATAATCAATATCAATAAATATCAGTATCTCCAGCTGCCCACCCTGTTTGAAAATGCCCTGCCTTGGGAAGGAAGTGGGGTATGGGAGAAAAAAGTCTTTCTTTAGACACAGATGTATATTCAGATAAGTCAACTGCAAAGTTGCTTAAACCTAATTACTACTGTAAATGCAATTTAAATCACCCAAAACATTTCCACTGCTCAAGGAAGAGCTGTAACAATAGGAGGAAGCACTAAGACAGAGCTATTCTTAACACTCAAAAACACTTATTCTGATGAATAACCAGGACTTACTTATTAATGTAAATTGAATATGCCTCTGCTTCCTGGGCACTGAAGGTTGTGCAAAATTAGAAACCTTAGGGGGTTTCAGAGGATGACCTCGTTTACCTTCCTACTCAAACACGTGCCTGGTATCTGCAGGGGGCTGAGCCCCACAAAAAAAAAAAAAAAAAAAAAATTAAAAAAAAATATATATATCCCAGCACACCCAGGGATCCTCTGACTCCTCCCTGCACAGCCCAGCCCCAGAACCACCTCCACAGAGCACCTGGAACATCCTGCATTTTCACACAGGAGAATATGCAAAAGCTGCAGCTCCCAAGCTCACGCCCCAGTCGACTCCACAAATCTCATTTTGATTTTTGCACATTTCTGTTCCCTTCTGAGAAAAGGATGGGGCAACAGAGCAACAAATAGGGAGAGTGCCAGAAATGGACTTTCTTAGTGAGGTGCCCCAGTTCCCAGCCCAAAGGTGTGATAGATTAGCTTGTCATCTTGTTTATTTCCTGCAGCACAATGTCAGCAGCAGGATGGGCTCGCTGGGCTGAACTCACCGTGAGTCAGTCTGAGGCCTCCCACAGGAGCTGCTGCCCAAAGAATGCCAAACATCCACTCCTGGGAGAAGTCATGCCCATGGCACAGCCCCACAGCCAGAGCAGCTACCAAGGTTATGAGACAGCTCAACAATGGCTACTGATAAGATGGAGTTTTAGCAAGGATGGTAAGACAAGGGGAGGAGAAATGTAGGAGTGACCTGATCATAGCTACACAACTGAGCTGTTTGTTAAGATTAAAAGTGGAACACCTGAGCATGGACTAAGTACAAGTATGGTTTTCAAAGCAATATTTCATTTAGGAGGTTTTTGTGTATGTTTATTTGAACAGATTTTATCATATTATGGATTTTAAAATCTCCTAAGTTTTCATATTGGGTCAGATTAGTGAAACTAGTTCAGAAATTAGACTGGACCCCCCCTCCCCGCCCATTATTGAAGCTTGTCCTGTTGAATGATTACATTAAAAACCTAAATCCACTCACCTAAATATTCCAAGAGTCAGAGAAAAATAATTACCAAATAGGTCCCACACACATGGTTATGGGGAGTTTACTTGGGAAGGAAATGCCTCTGTGCCCATTTGTGGGCAGATCCACCACACTCTGAGCAGGGGAACAGAAGGATGCCCCTTCTCCAGGGAAGTTGCATTTTTGCAGACCTCAATTGCTCAATCAGTTATTTCCAAAATAAAAAGAAGTACAGTCAAGTACTTCATAATACAGTCAAGTAGCAGAAGCTCTTATTTAGCAGCCAGGCAATTTAAGTGCCAATTATTCCACTCATAAGCAACAGTTTTGTTGTACTCCAAAGTGCCATCATTTATCCTAACAGGCTTCTGTTTCACTTTGTCATCTCTTCAGCTGTAACAGGTCTGTCAGGAAGAAACCAAACTTCTCTGTGTGGAGAGAGATTACAAGTGGCCTGTAATTTATATTTATGGGCATTCTGCTCGTTTGTCCTCGAGAAGAGAGCTGGACTGCTGTTTGAAGGCTCAGAAGTGAAAAAAAAAAAGTCAGCATCCCCTATTTTTGCTCTGCTGGTGCCTGCCTCTGAAGTCACCACACAGAGCTTGTCTGTACTGGTTTTGTCTATAAACGATGCAACAGCTGGAACAAAACTGGTTGAGATGCTGGACCTGATTGCACAATACAGCTCACAGCTCTTACAGAGCTATTTGTAGTCAAGAGCCTGTTAACTCATTAGAAGAGGGCTTGTTTTTCCAAAATTTTAATGATGATGTTTAATTGCATGAGTCTTCATGAAAACCAGGACTGGAAGATGTCAGACATGATCTGGCTCGGGGGCCAGTGAGGGGATGGAGGAGCTGGCTACAGACATTCCTGAACAGCTCTGTAGTGCAGGACTTACAGGAAGAGCTCAGGGCAGGTGGGGCTGGTGGTGTAAGGTCATCTCAAAGGTCAGTCAGGGATTAGAGCAGTGTCCATAAATCCCCACATGCTGTTTGCTGTATAAAAACCACTGCTCTGACTGGAGGGCCAGAGAGGAGATGGGACACAAAGTCTCAGACATCAGTGTCAAGTGATGCAAGACAGATTTTTATTGCTCAGTTTACACCTGGTGTGCAAGGTCAGACTGATGCAGTGCTGGTGCCAAGGCCAGAAGAAGACATTACATAGATCAGCCATTGAAAAACCACAGCCGAAACAAACAAGTGAAAGAAGCAGAAATTCAACCTGGACTCACAGTTGAATTGAAAACTATGAAGATTCCATAAAAATAAACCAAAAAATACACAAGAAAAGAACTAAAACACTAGTGTTTTACCTCACAGCTCTAGTAATTTTGATGAATAAACACTTTAACCCAATTAACATTCAGAAACAGATGTTTTAACCTTGGTGTAAGCAACCAAACTTTTGTACAATGGCCATTTTCTGACACAGGCATCACCTGGCTGTGGCTGCTGACCTGACTCCTACTCATGTTTTGGCCCCAGAAATGCTGATACAGCTCAGCTGATCTATGCTGGGAGCAGCCACTGGGCAAAAACAAGAGCTACACATATGGCAGAGGCAAAGGAAGAAGAGGCAATGAGAATTGCTGTTCTTGCAGCTGTGCAAAAGCAACTCTTGAGCAGTTTCTGGTATGACAAACTCTTCAGAAATAACCACAAGAACCCACAGGAATGGTAGAAATCAAGCTTGCATGGTGGAAGATGTAAATACATCACCTTATCCAAAATGCTTTCAAGCTGACCTGGCAGCATCTGCACTGCTGAGGCTCCCAGGCTGCCCACTGTGATACTTGCACCATGCTGGAAGAGGAGAGAGGAGCATTCCCACCATCAGATGGGAAACCAGCTTCCTCATATGTATGGGAGTTAGGGAATTTGTCAATTAACCAATTAATTAGAGAATTAACAAGTTACCATCCCACTGAGAGGCGATGAGACCTTGTTAGAATTTTTTACCTGATGAGCTCACATAATAAAGCTGGTTTCACAGTGCACGTCCTCCTGGAACTCTGAGAGATTCAAATGAACTGTGATGAACTGACTCAGTGTCACAAAAAGAACTTTTATGGGGTTAAATGATATTCATAGACCCCAAGTTTGCAGCTTCTTGACCTCTACAAAGGCTGTTTTTCCTTTGCCATCTGCTTTGCTAACAATGAGGTGATGTTAATCTTTTACAGACCACACCAGCAGAATTCCTTGATCTTATTTATCAATTGGACTCCCCAGATAGGTTTCCTTCCATCTAACACATTATTACAGCTAGAATGAGCCTTGCAAAAAGCCATTCTCCAAAAAAGCTTTTTGCAGGGTGAGTGTTGCTATTTCACCAAGCCTCGGGCTCTCCCAGGGGAGCTCTGTGCTTGCTCCAAACCCTTCCTGGCCTGCAAACATCCAGCTCACGCCTGCCCCACTCCAAGGCAGTGTAGGAAACGTGGAGTGAGTGAACTCTGAAACCCTTGGATGAGGGATATGGCTTGCAGATCTGCTCCCAGGAGGGATCCTTCCTCTCCCATTAGGCAAAGGAAACACTGCAGCTAAATACAGCTGCTCCCTTTATCTAGTTTTACCCTGCTTGTGCACAGGCTGGAGGGAGGCCAGCCCTGAGGAATGTTTGCCCCAAACAGGGGGCTGGGAGATCAGCTGCAGGGATGTATGCAGTGCCCTGCATGCCTCACCTTCCGCTGGGGGACACACAGGGATTTCCTTCCACTGTGTCAGCCCCGCTGCTTTCAAACAGGAACATTGTCCCAGCTTTACCTTGACCGAGAAAAACAACTTTCATCAGCAAAGCTGTATTTATTTGTTGCCCAAAGAGGATATCCTTCCAGTTCCATTATATATTGGCCACCTGCTAGGGGCTTTGCAAGTGTTCCAGGCTCCTGTTACTCAAGGGCTTACATATGAGAAATCCCACCTTTATTTCCAGTGTTCACCACTTAAAATCTAATTTAGAAATGAGAACCTTCAGGGAGAAAAGAGCAGAGGCAAGGGAGTGAGAAGTACTCCAGATTTGTGCCTTTCCAAAGTTTCCCATTTACAGTGATACATCTTCCACATTTCCCTAGGTGACCCAGGCAGAGATAACTGAGGAATATTAAATAATTCCTGGCCAGCTGCCTCCTGTCAGTGCTTTGTCCATGCCCAGGCTGCCCAGTTTGCTGCTGTTGAACCACCACTGTGCAATGGCCAGGCAGGCTGTTGTCACTTCCTATGCTCAGGCTCCACCACATGATGGGAGTGTGTATGTTCACGAGGACATCTCACAGACCAGAAGCCACAACCTTCAATTCAAGGTATCACAGATGGCCAAAATTCCATATTATTTAAGAACTAAACATCTTTTAGAGAACTGATGAATTCATAATGGTCTTGCCAGACGTTATGCAGGAAGATTCAGGGGTCCTGAAACTTTTCCCTCAAAAAATTTAAAAGTATGGGGAATAAATACCAGAATACTGTTTGTTCTAAAAGGTCCCCAGTGGGGGTTGCCCTATTATTTTTCTGTATGACCAGAGCAAAGTTCCCTTTGTATGCAGCTGGCACAGAATATTTAGTGAGAAAGATCTTCATTCCTACAAGAGACAGAGATTTTAATAGCTCAGCAGTCCAGGCACTGGCAGCCCTGGGGGCTGATGGAATAAGCCATGCAGATGGAAACAATTATTTAGGAAGGGAAGGACTCCTGCATGCACAGAGCAACATCTCAGTAAAACTGAAACCTCCCACCAACACATTCCAGACTCTTGGAGTAATCTGCTTTGGGGAGTATGCTTTAAGCTACATCAGCTTTTGTATTTCTTTCTCCAATCTTAATTGCAATCACAAAACACACTCCCCTGCAAACTGACCCAACGGTCTGACCAAACAGCAACAAACACCAGGAAATATTACAAACATCTGAATCTCAAACCTGTTTAGAGACACAACTCACCCAGCAACAAGTTCTGATTTCAGACAAGCTTTTCACTACACAGCACACCTGGAAGGACTTACCCACCCAGTCAACAACTCTGTAGTGGATGACTTACACCTAAAGTCTAATGGATAGATCACACAGGCTGTACTTCATATATAGTTTATCAAACTGAAGTGCCTTACATAAATCAAAATCACGAGTATTGGAAAGGAACAGAATTTTCAAAAGCACTAATTGGTTAGAAACACCTAATTAAGGGTAGTCCTTTCAAGCCAGCTGCATAAAGAATATTTCATAGAATATGTTGCAGGAGAAAAGTAACTCCAGCAGGTTTCAATTAAGCCTCGTTGCCATATGGATTTTGCATCCACAGCAGGAAGGCTCAAACATCATGTCACAACTAAGATATTTTTATGTCTCCAACTGAAAGCATTTAAACTGCTTGGAAGAGAAGCATATGGACCATAACATCCCCAATTGAGAAAATATTTTGCTGAACTGGGAGCTTAAAAGGCATATGAAGCTAAAATACACGGTATTGTTGGTCACGTATGGTAGTTTCTAACTTTTAAAAGATATAAAAAGCTAGGAGTGTATTGCATGTATGCCCTGGTGACCTCATTACCCAAAAGAGAAGATCCCAGTGCAAGGCACACAGGGATTTTTAAGGAGGCCCTGAAGGGGTGGGGGCTCCTTTGCTCTGCAGACAGGGAAAGGCACTGCTCCTGGAGCAGTTTACACCATCACAGGCACATGTGAGGGTTCCTCAGGTCACCACCTCAGCCAAAATCCTGTTTGAAGCAGGGTCAAACACCAGCCAGAGCAGGGCTCTGAAAGCTTTGGCCAGTTTGGTCTTGTAAAGAAGTGAGGTGCCAGCACCTCTTTGGGCTCCCATTTCTGCACTCCAGTGAGTGATATTTTCCTGAAGGAAAGCTGGATACTCACCCATTACAGTTTATAAAGCTTTGACAAGTAACACAACTCTCTATCCAGCAAATCAAAGATGTTGCGAAGTGGAAAACAACCATTAGGATTTTTTTCCTTTCCATATTAAAAAAATTACTTCAAAAACATGTCTTGATTAACCGAAGAGCTCAGCTGCTGCTGCTGCACCCTCTTGGGACCTTGAGCCAAACTTTTAGTGTTATTTTTCTTCATACAGCTTGGACCCAAGAACCCCAATTCCTCCTTATTGAAAACAGATGTCAACCAAGTTGAATCATCCCATGACTCCTGGAGGAGAAGGATGTAAACAGCCACAGCTTACCCAGCTGTTACTCAGAGAGGTCCTGCTGACAAGCCAGGGATCCCCACACGCTGCAAGATGTTCAGCACGCTTTGACATTGTGATTTGAGATATGTTTATCACTTAAATCCACCAAAACACATTAGGTCACTTCAGTTTACACTAGATTAGAGTTTGGGTCTTTTTACCTACATCTTGCAGAGTTTTGAGCTTAGAGGAGAAAGAAGTAGTTATCTGTGTTGTTTTCATACATATAATGCTTCCCAACAGAGTCTTAATCTTTAACAGACTCCACCCCTGCAACGTGCCTGCAAAGTAAAGGCTTTACAAACAAGAAGGGGGGTAAAAAGAGAGATTAAGTGATGTGCAAAAGGTCACAAAAGACATACAGTGCATTTTGGCACACAGAAATGCATCCTCCACCTCCCAAGAGGCTTAACTTCAGCCAAAAGGAACTACCAAATTACAACTCTCACTAATGCTGTGCTCTGAAGTGTCCAATCCAGGTTTTGCTGTCTTTTCAGCTGGGAAAAATACCTGCTTGCTGCAGCATGGAAGAGCTCTGGGACAGAGGCTGCTGGATGCATGTGAGAAATTATGCACTAGGTGAGCAAGAGACCCTCAGGTGAATAAATCCAAAACTATTTGTGGTCAGTGTAAACAACCAAACTGGCAGGAACTCCACTACAGCATCCAAGGCTGCAAAATCTCTTGCTGATGCCCAGGAAGCAGCTTTTGCACACAACAGCAAAAGGAAATTAAAGCACAAACTCATGGATGCTATTGAAGCACTTGCAGACTACAAGGCAGCTGCAAGGTCATGCTACATTCATGCTGTGAGCTCCAAATGCCCAGCAAAGACAGGCACAGGGGCAGGCATTACAGCCAGATTCGGGGAAGGGAAATGTTTTAACAAATGTGGATCACAATACAAAGTCTACAGGGTTCAATCTGAGACCCCTCATCTGTAGGTTCTGTGTCCATTCTCCAGGCCAGGTTCACACACCAGCAACCTCTTATTAGAGGCACAGCAGAACCAGAATGCCCTTTCTATACTACTTTTAGCTAAATTCACACACAAAAGTCCTATTCTTAGCAGTCAAATATTTATTTGTGCATTATTTCTCATAACTCAAAAGACAGGAAAACCAGGTTTAAACCACTAGTGCCAGCAGCATAGCTGTGGTACTGGGGAACTCTGCAGGAACTAGGAGTCCTCACAGTAGCTTTCTCAAGCAGGTTTTTGCAAGCTGGCACCAGCCTCCCTGCTATTACAGTGACACTGCCATGGACAGCCAGCCCAGCCAAGCTAAAGCTATTCTGAGTGTATTTACAGAGACTAAAAACTACACAAAGCATACCCTTTGGTAGCATCAGTCTTTAGAACATCACCATGCAGTACAAGAAGCAATATTCTCCTAGACCTTTAGATTGTTTATTTACTCACTTCAGTTCATCTGCTCATTTGCAGTGATGATCCCAATATAACATTTTTAACTTAAACTGTGGCATTCTGGCAACCACCTCAAGATAACAGGGTTTCTTTTTGAACTGAGATTAACAGAGTCTAAAAGACTCAAGTAGTCTAAACAAGTGAAAGTCCATAGAGACAGGAGGTATCATCCTCAGGGATGCAATATTAGAGGCATCCCCAACCACACAGCTGCAAGATGAAGCCTTTCTTGCCCAACACATTTAAAGTGCACATGGTGGAAAAGGTAAAGAGAAAAACCTTGGGACTACCAGCAAGCATCCTTCTCTCTGGCACAGGGAAGACAGCTTTAAGATGTTAGTACAACTGAGACAATAGCACCATCCCTCAACAGGGCAGAAGCCAAAATCTGGGGGAAAAGTGACAGTTTGGCACTGCACCACCATGGCATGCAGAGCCCTGGAGGAGCGCCGAGCATCAACCTACCCAGAGGGGTCAGTGCTCACCCGGAAGGGTCAGTGTCCACCCGGAGCGCTCAGTGCCCAGCCGGAGGGGTCAGTGCGTGCCCGGAGCGCTCAGTGCCCACCCGGAGCGCTCAGTGCCCACCCGGAGGGGTCAGTGCCCAGCCGGAGGGGTCAGTGCGCGCCCGGAGCGCTCAGTGCCCACCCGGAGGGGTCAGTGCCCACCCGGAGGGGTCAGTGCCCAGCCTAGGGGTCAGTGCCCACCCGGAGCGCTCAGTGCCCACCCGGAACGGTCAGTGCACACCCCGAGCGCGCAGTGCCCACCGGGAGGGCGCAGGGGA
>JANRGV010000048.1:10626394-10648007 GCA_024734035.1 Alethe castanea | reverse complement strand
GAGAGACAGGCACCGCACACGGGCAGCAAAAACAATGATTTTCACCGGCGGCAGCGCGCTCATTGAATTACTTTGTAATTCAGGTCCTCTTGAAAACAAAAGAGCGCGTCGAACGCGTGCATCAACACAAGAGCACACAGCTGTTCTGTTCAAAACCCAGCACCTCGATAAACCCTTAGGCTACAAAAGGATGGTTCATCTCAAGCTCCTCACCCTCCTTGTGGTTCCAATAACTGGTTAAATCAAGCTGTTGGTGAGTGCCTCTCTAGGCTGCATTCTACCTTACATCAAACTGCCAGCTGTGCTGAAAAGCAAAGCCTGAACAGAAATCAGGAACATGGATGCTCAGGATCTGCTGAGGGGTAATTATTTCTTGTTAATTTGAGATAGGCCTGCTTCATTTCTTCGACCTGAGTGTTGAAAAGCCATTTCCTACTTTGATAACTGACAAGTTCCAGATGAGAAAAGTGCTAATTGGACTATGAGTATAATAATCCTATAGCTGTATTGTGTTTAAAATCCAGTAAGAACTACTACAGAGGGAGATTGCCTTGATCTTATTTGAAATCAAAGATTAGCGTTGGTGAGTAGAAACTGTCACTGGTGCCAGTGGAGTGCTTGGTCCTTATAAAAAAGGAGTTTATCCCTCTGAGGTGGGAGGGGAGCAGAGTGGACAAGAAATTGGCTGCTGTCATCCATTTCACATTTAGGCAGTCAACACTGAAAGCAGCTGTGGTGAGCTGAGTAGGTGCTGACTTAGTATTGAGATGGTTTCTTTTTCAGAGAATTGCCCTCCCTCTGCCATGCTGCAGTAGCTGTCACCAGTGCTGACCTGGATTGCCCTGGCACTCCCTGCTTTATTTTCACCCAGAGATGGTTCTCTGAGCTTGGCTCAGCTGCAGTTTCCTCCCCAGGACTGAAAGCAACAGTCCTCTGCTCTCCAGCCTCAGGGAGCCCAGGATTTTCCCAGCTTTTTCACCCAGCAAAGCAAACAGCTGAGCCACATAGGTAACCAGATAGGATGGCAGCAGTAGAGTCCTCAAGATGTTAAAGGTCTGGAGCAGCAGGCAGCCAAAATTCCAGGTGAGAGAAGAAAGCAAGGAGCACAACAGCTGGGGAAGAAAAGGAAGGACAGAATTGTCACTGCAATGACGTCTTTGGAAGAGGTTCCAATTTCAGTGGGGTATACAGGATTTTGAAAACACCAGTGCTTGTTCCCTCACCCACCCAACACAACCAAAAAATGTTATGTCCTAAAAGAGACAAGCTCAAGCTGCTGTGTTCAAGTTGATAGTTGTACATATGAGGAATTCTAGGAGAACCTAAACAAGACCAAGCTCATTGTTATCACTGTTAGCTTTTAAAAACTCCAAAATTAATGAACGTTAAATAAATTGTTAGTACACTGATTTGGTACTGCCTTGATGGTGTTAATGGTCTTAAAAATGTTTTCAATGGAGGTATTTCTGATGCCATGCTAAAGCTCAGCTTCAAGGTGTGTTAGTCAAATAACTGTAGCAGTTTAAGATGATTCCAGTCCTTGGCTAGTCCAGCCTAACCAAGGTTAGCACTCCAGCAGAACTGGTGGAAGGAAACGTGAGTGAATACCTCAGTTGCTGCAATTCAAAAATCCCAGCAATGTAAATGAGCAGACAGGACTGGGAATAGTGACAGTGGAGGCACAGAGCAGCTTTCCCTTGTGAGCCCCTTCTGCAAAGGAACAGACAGTCAAGGCACAGGGAAAGAGAAGACACACGAGACATGAAGCTCTTCCACTGCTTGAAATTTATCTGTTGGGATTTGTGTAAAGCCTAAAAGGATTAGGGTTGCTGTGTTTGCAAAGAGACTTCTGGCCTCAGTTCTTATTGAGCAAGTGAAATACATCTTGTTCTCAGTCACATGCTCCACTGTAAGAAATCTGAAGCAACTTTTCGAAGTATGCAATATCAGCCATAAATACTCAGGAGAGTTTCTACACACAGTTGAGTAAAACACCTTATCTTAGAGGAATAAACAGCAAATTTTGCCATTTTAAATGCAGTTCTCAAGGACTTTTAAAATATGCATATGTACCTTTAAATATGCATACACACACATCTTCATGACAGTCATTCTGCACAATTTTGTGTTACCTTTACCTTGTCTACAACAGGAGTCATCACAAATAGGGAAGGTAGAAAATAAAACCTCCTGTTAGTTATTAACCAGGCAGAAACCAATCTTGGGCCTTTGTCTTGCCCAAGAGGCCTCTGAGTCAGGCAGAGGTGAAAAGAGTCAGAGCTGAGGCACAAAAGCAGTAGGTTTGCAAGGAGGCAGCCTGCTCCCACTACTCACCATCAGGATGTTATAGAAAATGCTCTTTTCAGCATTGGAATACCTTATCTTTTGCCTCTGGGACCAGCTGTTTGAGGTCACAGCAAGAAAACTTTGCTTTTGGCTTTTTGGGTTTGAGCTCAGATAAGCAGGCTTGGGCCTCAGTCTTCCCACAGTTCCACTGGATTGTGACTCCTCTTGCATCTCTGTACTGGATGCATCACTCTGGTTTTCTTCCTCTGTTAGGTCATCTCCAGAGTCAGAATCAGGCTCATCAGGAGATTCTTCTTCGATCTTTTCTGTGCTGGGCATCTGTGCTAGAAGCAGGTTTAAAAAGAACATGTAAAACACCTGTATGTGACTTTTTTTCCATGGCTGCAAGACTCCATTCCATCTAGGAGCTAGACAAGGTTCTTCTGAACTTTTTCCAGCTGAAATAAAGGATTTTCAAACCAAGCTAGACAATAAAAGGCCTTTACAAGTGTTTAATTTTAACTGATTAGCTCTTAATTAATAATTATATTAAAGGAGGAGCTGAAACACTACCTTTTTACTTGTGCTTGCTATAAACTAGCATAAAAGAAGTAGATGTGACTGAATTAGTTAAGAAGGTATTAAAAAGAGTACATTTATTTTTATAATGCAGTAAAGCTTTAATGTTCTTATTCTGTAAATATGCTAGTATGTAAAAATTTAGTAATGTGTCTAGTCTTACTGGTTAAAATGTAATTTAGAGCATTTGTGGAAACAGTTGAAGTCCTGGTGCTAACAGCAGTCACTACAGGGCCAGAAATTGTGAATGTAAATGCAGCTAGAATAACCTGAAAATTCTCCTTCAAAACATCAAGAGAATTACTCTGCCCAGACAAAGCCTGAGCCCTCAACTGCAGTGTAAGGATGTGGCACAGCTATGTAAAATAGATATTTTGTCACTGATTTTGAATTTCCTCAATTTGGATTAGATTATTTTTCTCCAGCATTAGAGCACAGTAGCAAGGCTTTATCCTCACGAGTGCAACAACAAGCTTATTATTGGTCTAAACCAAAGCCTGTTATTGGTTGCTGACATAGTAGAAGAAAGAATCAGAGATAGATTGGAAAAACAAACTGGCAAAATACATAAATAAATGAAAATGCAGGGCTTGCTCCCTTCAAAACTTTCTATCAACCTCAGTATAAAATAATTCCCTCCCATATCCCCCAATAAAACCCTCTACATCCTCCCAAAAAGGAGAGGTGCAAGAGGCCAGAATTTAAAGTGTACAGAATTAGAGGATTAGGCTTGCTTTCTGGGAGATTTTTGAAATAGAAACCTATAAAAATTACTTGTCCTTTGTCTTTCTTAAATCAAATTACTGCTGAGAAAAGGGGAGAGTATAAGAAGGGTAAGTAGCAGCTTGGTTGCCTTATAAGCATTACTAACAGAAAAACACAATAATTTGTATGGTTTTTCTACCTTCAGCACTAAGAAACCTTTAGCCTTCTCCTGTGACAAGTGGCATTAATCTAAAAATAGGCAGCAGAGTGCTTTAGAGAGGCAATTAACTTTATGCAGCAGCATTTTACCTGATCAGCTGCTGAACCTACCTTCATTGAGCAGCACCTGCAGCCAGATAATGACGATGATCAGCAGCATTACAAACGGCAAACAGAACCAGAAGAAAAGCAGAGGAAAGGTCAGCTCGTTCACCAGAGGAACCAGGGGATACCTCATGGCTTGCTTCAGGTTACACTAAGTTTAGAACAGCCCCACTGCTCCCCTTGCCAACCAGCTCTTCATAACTCTCATTGCAGCGCTGGTGATCACAAGAAGGGGAGTGATAAATCAGCAGAGGGGACAGCCCCGTGCTGGGGAGGGAGCAACAGGGATTAATAGGGATAAGAACAACTGAGAAAGGCCAATCAAGTCAGATGTTTTCTTCAGCTGCTATTTAGAGGATAAATACACGTTAGGAAGATTTCGAGGCTTATGTTAAAACTGTAGTTAGAGTTCTTGTCTTTGGATATAGGGGAGGTAGCCAAGTGCTTCAGCCACTTTGAGACTGAGTAGCCAAGGTTGCCCTTGGGAATAAAACAGATTCAGCCCTCCAGAGAGGTGTAGAGGATGAGCAGCTACACAATACTTCTCCCGTGCTCTTATTCAATGTAGAGCACAAGTATGTCCCATATAGACTCTATTTTTAGCCTACTCTGTATATCCTCATCTATTAGATAATCCTTTAGGGAAATAAACCTTTATATTTTAATTGCCCTTCTGTCTCTCTTCCCCTCAAGAAAGGCAACTAGCACATTTCATAGGATGAGTGTTGATAAAAGTATTGCTTAAGAGTGAAGGAATTCAGTAGTGATCAAAGAAGGAACCAGATATGGGGCTTGATAAGTTGATATTCATCATGCTGTGTGTTTCTCCTTCAATAAAATGAAGCCATAATCTACTGCTTACTTTACAGAGGGTTGTTTGGCTAGATTAATTTTTTGTGTAGCTCTCAGGAGAAGAGAGAAGTGATGTAAATGCACGTTACAAATGATTGCCTGCATTTAATGTTCTTACTCGTGAGTGTGTGTTTATGTAGTAACAGCTCCTTGAAATGAGTCTTTTAATCCCAAGATCTAAATGAACCTGCAAATTCTTATTAATTCACATTAATAACACCTTTGCATGATAAAAGAAAGCTATTAGCCTTGCTTTGTGCATCGGGTAAACATGTGAGAAAAGCCATTAATGCCCTGAGCTTCAAGGATGCTTCAATATTTGAGTCCCCATTTCACACAGTGGGGGTGGCAGGCTGGGGGCACCTCTGGAAATCAGGCTGTTGATAGTTTGTCTACAGTGCTGAGAGGGATGGAAAGGAGCTGAAGCTGTGATCTGTTTAATTTTAATGATGAATTTTGTCTCTAAGTGTCATCACTGGAAGCCCTTGGAGTCCACGCTGTTTCTCACGGAGCTGAGCCAGCCTGGGATGTCCTTGTTGCCATGGCAGGATGGATCCCAGCCTGCAACCCCATCTCCCCAGGGAATGGGGGTTGAAATAAAGGGGAAAGGCCCTCCCCATTCCCTGCATCTCCAGAGGGGCTGGTGGCACAGGAGTGGCAGATGCCCGGGCTGTGTCAGTGACCTCCTGGGCAAGTGGCACAGCCCAGGGCTGTGGGGTTTCACCTCCACACAAGCCACAGCCATCAGGGAGGTTTCACAGCCCAATTTTAAAGGGCAGGGGAGCCCTGTGTGAAGGGCAGCAGGGGTACAGCCCAGCCCCAGGCTGATGGTCATACACACAAATCTGGATTTGTTACCTGGTGTGCAACAAGCCAATAAGGACACAGAGAGGCACATTGTTTATTTCAGAGCTGCTCCAGTCTGGGTGCTCAGAGGTATTCCACAAATCCAGCACACAGCCATGGACTTTCCCTGCCATTATTTATACACAGAAATTCAGAGTTAGTGACTTTCCAAGCACAGCCCCTCTGTTAGTACTGGTTAATAAGTTCCATGCAAGTTTCATCAGCCCAGCCAGTTTCTGTGCATTCTCAGGGGAAGGGTCTTTTTCAGTATTATAGTGAACTTGTTCAGCTCTAGGACACACGGGCCTTAAATGTTTTGCCAAGTTAGCAATATATAGATAGACATACATCAACATCTTCATTTGCTACATCCTTAAAGCTTGTTAGCTTCAAGATTTCCTTGGCTAAGGGACGATCCTGATGCCTATTCCTTTCCTGCTCACTAGGATTGAAAGCCCACAAAGGTCTTACATCAAAGAACATCCTGATCTAAGGTAACCTTGGGAGGCTCCACCCTGGGGGTGCTGGGGGACAGTGCTGACCATGAGCCAGGTGTGCCCAGGGGGCCAATGGTCAATGTCCAGGAATACTGTGGCCAGCAGGACCAGGAGAGATTCCTGCCCTGTGCTGGGCACTGGTGAGGTCACCTCGAGTCCTGTGCCAGGCTGGGCCCCTCAGTTCAGGGAGGACAATATCCAGGGCTGGATGAGGCTCTGAGCTAGCTGACATGGTTATGTTAGGTCGAGTTGGACTCAATGATCTCAGAAGCATTTTCCAACCCGGATGACCCTGTAAGAGATGCCAGCAGGTCAGAGCAGATGATTGTCCCCCTCTGCTCTGCTCTAGTGAGACCCCACCTCACACACTGCACCAGATGGACATGGAATTGTTGGAGCAAACCCTGAGGAGGCCACCAAGCTGCTGGAGCACCTCGAGACAGGCTGGGAGAGCTGGGGCTGCTCAACCTGCAGAAGGGAACGCTGTGTGGAGACCTCATGGCACATGTCCAGGGTGTGAAGGAGCTCCAGGGAAGCTGGGCAGTGACTCCTCCTCAGGAGCTGTAGTGACAGAACAAGGGCGAATGGGTAGAAACTGAAAGAGGGGAAATTTAGGTTCAGTACTAGGAAGCAATCCTTCCTGTGAAGGTGGGGAGGCCCTGGCACAGGTTGCCCAGAGAAGCTGTGTCTGCTCCATCCCTGGCAGTGTCCAAGGCCAGGCTGGACATCGGGACTTGGAGCAGCCAGGGCAAGTGGAAGGTGTCCCTGCCACGGCAGAGGGATGGAATGGGATCTTTTAAGGTCCATTCTATGACTCTGTGCTGTGTTGGTTGCTTCCTGTCCCACCGATTAGGTCCGCTCTCCTGCTGGTTAGGCTTGGAAGCGCACAAAGATCTCACATTACGGAACATACCCATTTAAAATAACCTCGATCATTCCCGGACCCCGCGCCCCGGAACCGCTGTGCGGGCCCGCGTTCCCGGCCGGACGCGGGCGGGCGGCGCGCCCGCCATGGCGGCGCCCACGCGCGTGTTCGCGTTCCGGGACGCGCGCTGGGCCCCGGACCCGGTGCTGGAGCCGAGCGCGGCCGTGCGGAGCCCGCAGCCGGCGCCGCTGGTCATCGACAACGGCTCCTTCCAGACGCGGGCGGGATGGGCCTGCCCCGACCCCTCCGTCCCCGCCGAGCCGCTGCTGCGGTTCCGCTCGCTGGCGGCGCGGAGCCGCGGGGCCCGCGGCGGGGCCGGCGCAGAGACCCAGGTGGGGAACGACCTGGGCAGCCCCGAGCCCCTGCGGTGGCTGCTGCGCTCGCCCTTCGACCGCAACGTGCCCGTCCAGCTGGAGCTGCAGGAGCTGCTCTTCGATCACGTCTTCCAGCGCCTCGGCGTCTCCTCGCAGGTACCGCGGCTGAGCCCCTGTGGATCCCAGCATGGTTTGGGTTGGAAGGGACCTCGCTCCACCCCTGCCACGGGCATGGACTGCTTCCACTGCGGCAGGATGCACAGATTTCCATGCAGCCTGGCCTTCCAGGGATGAGGCAGCCACAACTTCCCTGGGCAACCTGTGCCAGTGCCTCACCACGAGGAATCTTTCCTTAGTATCTAAACGTGCTCCCTTAAACTTACTGCTGGGTAATGCTCTTATTACTCGTGTTTACTGACCTCCTGCACACCCAGCTGTGTTGAGAGTTGCTTCTCAGACCATGGAGCCCTTTGCCTGCATGACAACACCAGTCTGAAAGCTTTACCCAGAGTGGAACTAAACTTTCACTACTTTTCACTCACCTCCTCATTGCATAGATTTTGGTTACTTAGAATTTTAATAATTTATATATGCCTTTAAAAGTCCATTCTCTTCCACCATTATGAATTTATTCTTTGATCGAATTAACATCTTTTTTACCCCCTTAAATACTAGATATAATTTAACTTTCACGATTAATACCCTGCACATAAAGTGCTTTCTCATGCCTGTTTTGGAGGAGTTTTTTGCTGATGCTTAAAAGAAGTGGCAGAGATAACTAACCCTGGATTTTCCCTTCATACTTTTGTTACTTGGTGCTTTCCCCTTTCTCTCCCAGGGTTGTGTGGATCACCCAATTGTTCTGACAGAAGCAGTTTGCAATCCTCTCTACTCAAGGCAGATGATGTCTGAGCTCCTCTTCGAATGCTACCAAGTGCCAAAAGTGTCCTATGGCGTGGACAGCCTGTACAGTTTTTATCACAACAGAAGGCAGAACTGGCCCTGCAGTGGTTTGGTGATATCCTCAGGCTACCAGTGCACACACATTTTGCCAGTCTTAGAAGGAAGGTAAGTTCTGGGGGAATTAGCTCCAGTGCAACCACTGGCTTTTCAAGTGATGCAGATACTATTCCTCCAGCTCTGCACTATTAACTCTTGTATTATTTTATACTGATGAGTTAAAACCAGGTCTGCAGATTTTGCTAAGTTCTGTTGAGTTTTGAATTGAAGAAGCAGTGCAGCTCTTGTAAAGGTTGTGTTTTAGTTGCTAATTGTGCCTTAATGTGTACTTTCAAAGGCAGAAGGGGATATGTGCTCCAAGTGAAACTGGGCATTAGAAAACATACTTCAGGTTTTAAAGCAGCTTTGGGACAAAGTGAAGTGCTCTGTGTGTGAGACTTCTGCAATGTTTGAGGCTTTTATCGTTCTGGTTGTTCTGCTACATTGCTCTACTTTCTCTTTTTACTTTTTTTTCTCTTTTTTAATTCTTACTGCAGGAGATAACTTTATTATATCTGGTAACTGCTTCATATTTTCAAGCTTCATACTTGTCCAACCACGAAGTGTTACAAAGGTTTAAAAACTACTTTTAGTGCCACTACCCATTACTTCTCTTGTTAAAACAGAACATCTCCTTGATGTAGCCAAAATTATTTCATATTTGGGTTTTTTTAAAAACCAGAACAGTGTCTCTCAGAATAAAACAGTGAACACAGCAGTGGTTGTGCTGTTGCAGGTGTGTGTAACCTTGAAATGCTTAGCTGTGAAAGAAATAAAACAATTCAGGGGAAAGCAGGAGCTCTGTTTGATTTCCTGTGAGCTCCCCCAGTGTGAGCTGTGTGTGTTGGCCTCTGCAGGCTGGATGCCAAGCACTGCAAGCGCATTAACCTGGGGGGGTGCCAGGCTGCCGTGTACCTGCAGCGGCTGCTGCAGCTGAAATACCCCGGGCACTTCGCTGCCATCACGCTGAGCCGCATGGAGGAGATCCTGCACGAGCACAGCTACATCGCCCAGGACTACACCGAAGGTAAAACAGCTCTCGCTCGCCACCAGGTAGCGCTGTCCTGTTGGAGTCAGTGAGTCGGGGAATTTCCTAAATCTTTCAGGGGAGAATCAGAGTGTAGGGATTAAATTAAAGCCTTTGAATAAACTGAAATATATTGAGTTACTCACACATAAAGTATAAGTTTAAGTGTAAGTTTAAGTATAAGTAACTCAGTAAGTAAATTTTAGTATGAGCTCTAATACTTTTACTAAGTGAAAGGTTCAGATACTAAAGTAGAAGTGTGAGTTTTAGTGAAAGTTGAAAAGCATGCTAATGTTTTTAGTAGAGGCTCCAGGATTGTCCTTGTAGACAGTGTTTAGACATAATAAAGCTGTGGTAAAAACATTGCTTACATTTTTCAGACAGAACAAGGTAGGTCGTATGTGTAGTCTATACGTAACCTAGTGTATTAAAAAACTAGAATTCTGATAGGTTAAGGAGTGGTGGTTTGATTTTGTGTCTTAGCTTGTTGGAAAGATTCTGTATAAAAGTATGTATTAGAAAGAGTTGGTGCTTTTTGCCCTTTGCTTTTTGCCATTTGCCATTACTTTTTGCTATTGCTTTTCTGCCTGTCTTCTAAGACTAATGTGCTTCTGCAATAAATAACCTTTTAGCAACTATTAGCTGCTTTCTCATTTAAAATAGCCCAACGAAGTTGGTGCCTAGAGCACCAGAGGTTCTTAACCTCACACTCACCCACACTTAGTTTGTCCTTTTACCCCTTGTTTCAAAGTTGGCTTGAATTCTTCCAGAGATATTCTTCTGTTTTGCTTGCTTTGTGGTAACCTGCCTCATGCTTAACAGTGGTTTAATATTTAAAATTAAGAGAGGAATAAAATTTAACTACTACTACAAAAAAAATCTGTATTGGTTCAAATTTCTCTGTGAATAAAAATTATGATGGTTTCAGTGGAAAAGAATTTAAAATGAGCTTATTGTTTCCGTTATACATCAACAAAACCTCTGAGTTGGTTAGGATTTCTGTGTTTTGTATCTGCTTTAAGGTTTCCAAAGTTGCACAGGATGTTTCTCATGACTTTGTGTGAATTAAATAAGTTTTAAAATTTCCATGGCAAATGTCATCTAAAGTGCTTCCTGAAGAAAAGTGGTTTTTTTTTTGATTTGTCACTTGTGAATGAGCCTTCCTTAGAAATGTGTGAGAGCTCTCCCTCCCCTTGGGCAGAGACACTCCAGTGTGCACATGCACTTTGTAGTACTCGGTGTTTCCTGGAGATCAGAGCACTCAGAGCTGCCTGCACTGGAGGCAGTGTTCAGAGGGGACAGCCAAGCTTGGGAATAGCTGCCAAGAGGTGACAAAATTCTGTGCCTGCACTATTTTTGCCTTCTTTCCTCACCTTTCATCCTTCATGTGGGGTGTGCACAACACGCAAATCATTGTTTTGGGCTGCCAGAACACAAAGTTGCTTTGCTTTCCAAATGCCCAGAGCTGCAGAAGTGGCGGTGCCCAGAGTACTACGAGAACAACGTGCACAAGATGCAGCTGCCTTTCTCCAACAAGCTGCTGGGCAGCACTGTGGCACCTGAGGAGAAGCAGGAGAAGAGGCAGCAGCAGCTGCGGCGCCTGCAGGAGCTCAATGCGCGGCGTCGGGAGGAAAAGCTGCAGCTGGACCAGGAGAGGCTGGACAGGCTGCTCTATGTGCAGGTAATGAAGGCACAGTGTCAGTGTGGGATCTTGGGAGGAGGGCAGGCTGCCCTCAGAGCTTTATCAGGTCACACTTCATGGTAAAGAAGCTGTGACTGTCATGGGTGTTCTCTGATAGGGGCTTGCCAAGGTTACTTGTGAGATAACAGAGAGATTATTGATGCAGGGGATGTTTGCAGTTTCTGAACAGCACTTCTGGGAAATACTTCAAATGCTGTCAAAGTGTGCACATAGTCTCTAGTGATGCAAGCAGAGTGTTTGTACCTCGCTGCTGACTGCTGTGATTGCCCTGAATTGTTCATCACAGCTAGCTCTGATCTGTCCACAGGAACTTTTAGAAGATGGTCAGATGGATCAGTTCCACAAAGCTTTGGTGGAGCTGAACATGGACTCTGCAGAAGAACTTCAGTCTTACATCAACAAATTGAGTCTGTCTGTTGAACAAACGAAGCAGAAAATCCTACAGTCAGAAGTCAATATAGAAGTAGATGTTGTGGACAGCAAGCCAGAGGTAGGATGTGTTCATCGAGTTAATCCTCATTTTATGTCTGAAGGAATTAAACTTCTATGCTTGAAAATGTGTCTCTTCGGACTTCCATTGATGAACTAAGCTTTTTCTTTAACACACTGCAAGTCATTATTAAGTTGGCTACTGCTTCTCTTTTCAGAGAAAATATCCTGAGACAACCATCCTTAATCTTCATTAGCCTTCTATTAAAGATACAGGGAAACCCATCAATCTTTTTGTTAAAAACAGCATTTGTTTTCCTTTCTGTTCTCCCCCTTCAGGTGCAGAGAACTTTATGGTAAACAGCAAACCCTGCCTTCATTGTAACTGTCTGTTTTTGGTACATTTAAGCAACATGTTCTGTTTTGGTTCCTTAATGAAGGATTAATTACTACACTTGGGTTGTGGAGTTGTCTCGAAGGTGAGAAGCTCCTTGTCTGCTTTGTCAGAATAACACAGGCCCAGCACACAGCACTGCTGCCAAGAGGTGCTCTAAGGCTGGTTGTGCATGTGCTTTTAATTGACTTTCAGGTCACATAAGACTGAACTTTTTAGCTTTAGCAGCCTCTGTTAAGGGAAAGGGTAGAGAAAAAAACAGAAAATTGAAGCATAGAGGAGAGATCCTTGTTTAGGTTGCCCAGAGAAGCTGTGGCTAGCCCATCCCTGGAAGTGTTCAAGGCCAGCTTGGAGCAACCTGGTCTAGTGGAAGGTGTCCCTGCCCATGACAACAGGTGCAGCTGGATGGGCCTCTGTGTGTGATTATCAGTGCAAGATTCAGAATGATTGTCTTCAGCAAAGTTCAGGGAGATGATGGGCTTGTCATTGTGGTGAAGAACCTTCCTGCCTTCTGTCAAAAGGTGATGTTCTAGAAAAAAGAGAAACGAAAGATCAGCAGTTACCTGTGATTTTTCTCAGGGACTGTGCCTAAATTCCAACATCTCCCACACCCCTGCTCTTTGCTAGGTGCAATCTCAGACCTCAGAATGAATCCACAAGCTTCGTTATTTGGTGTGTGCCTTGAGAGAGCCCTTTGAATTACCACAAAATCCCTTTGCAAGACCAGGTGTTCAGCTGAGTTCTGTGAAACTTTCTGGTTTTGTCTTTTTCCTTTTTTATAGCATATAAAAAGAAATTCATTTACTTCATGAGACTACATTTTTTTGCTGTAACAATGAACACTTCTAAACTTCAGTTTGAGTATTTCAGTTTGGTTAAGTAGATATAAAATAGGTACTTAAGAATGTTTGAGAGATGTAATTTTAGCTCATCCTAGCATTGCAACAAATGTTTCAAGTTTAAAATAAAACAAATATTTAGCAGCAAAATCGTAGAGGTAACATTGTAACACAAAAAAAAGAGAATTTAACAGCTGCTCCTACCTCACAACAGGAGTCTTGTAGGATTTTGAGTGATGCTTTTCATTAGGAAAGAGCTTCAGGTCTGTGTAAAATAAAAGGGGCTTTGGTGGATCCTGTGAGCAAATAGTAGACAGTTGAAACTCTCAAAAATGGTGTGGTGGCTTTGTAGCTAGCAAATATTTGTTTTCCAGTCCCACACAAGCAAAATAGGGCATTTAATGGTAATTATAGAGCAATTAGAGATGCTGGGAGTGTACCAGGTTTTAAACAGTATAAAAAGCTATTTTACTAAGTTTCAATGTTGTTATGCTTAGGCCATGGCTGTCTGAGTTCCTGGCAGTCAGCCTGGTGACTGAGGCCTGGATTTCTGAGCTGGCATTGGGATAAATTTATTGGAAGTGTTTGATTTTTGTGCTTTTGCATGAATGTCTGTTTTCTGTTTCCTGGGCATATATGCTTTCAAGCATGTTAAAGAGTTGAGATTTGAGAAAATTGAGTTTTCCAGCCATGTCACCAGAACTGAAATCACACCTGAGCTGACCCACCATAACATGCTTGCTCTGTTTCCAGACTCCTGACTTGGATCCCCTGGGCAGTGAACAGTCCCTGGAGGATGTGGAAAGTATTAATGAGTTTGAACCTTTATTTGCTGAGGAGCAGCCTGAAGTTGAGAAGCCTGTTGCTGCAGTGCAGGTTTGGTTTCTGTATTTACACCTCGTGCCAGGGGTTTGCATCCCAGTTGTCCAGCCAGTCTGCTGACATTTCTCCTCATGCAAACATTGTTTGCCTGCTCTTGGAAGAGATGCTGAAACTGCCTGAACAGGACATTAAGAGAGAAATCCTGGCAATCTTGGCTGGTGGTTTAGGAAGAGAATTCCCTCTTGGCTCGCTCTGCAGGCAGTGCCTGGTATAGCAGTGCTGTGTTATTAATGGAAAAACATTCTGCTCAAGTGTTTTTGTCTGTGATCCATAACCTGATATCCCAGTGGACACAACCTTCAACTTGTGAGGTTGAGCCTTAGTGGCTCCAAGCAGAATAAATGATCAGAAACATCCAGCTCCCCTGACCTTTTGGAACCTTTAGCATAATGCTGTTTACTTCTTGGTTTTTGTACAGAATTGTTTGGAAACGTTGCTTATTCTAGAATATTACTGTTCTTTAACATAATTTCTCACTGCTTCTCAATGTTTTTAAAGCCCGTGTTTAACCTGGCAGAGTACCACCAGCTTTTCCTTGGCACTGAAAGAATCAGGGCTCCAGAGATTGTCTTCCAGCCCTCCCTGATAGGAGAGGACCAGGCTGGTATAGCAGAAACCATGCAATACGTCCTTGAGAGGTGAGTTTACAGAACTATTTACTTCAGAAAAGCTATTCTTCATTTGATACCAGCTTTTGAAATGCTGAGGGTTTAGCAATAATTTGAGAAGATGTGTTGAATAGTTCTTTTTGGTGGGGTTGAGCATTGCAGCCACATGTAACTCTGTTTTAAGTCAGTGAGTCTGCAAAGTTTTTTTTTTTTTATCAATAACCCCATCAATAGAAATTTTTTGAGCACACACCTCCATTATATGTATATTTGTAAGTTACAACTACTACTACACTAATGTGTTGTGGGTGTTTTAAAACATACACAAAAGTAGGAATTAAAAAATAATGGAATAAACATCTACTAAATAACACCCACTAACACCTACTAATACTAATTAAATGTATTTATCAATTTATATTCCTGCACCCCACTGGATTGTTTTGCACAAACTCCACTTTAGGGATCCCTGGTCTGTCTCATTATTGTGGGAAATAACAAATCCTTGCAAGAGTGAGTTGGCAGTCTCTGGTTTTGGGAGACCAAAATTTTAAAGTTAAGATACAGGCATACGTGCTGGGCATTTCCAGACAAATTAGCATTGATGAAATGTCACCCCTGAACTGTGTGAACGTAGGAGATCACATTTTCTGAAAGCTAAGAATTCCAGCCCTAGAAAGAAATCCAGTTGTTGATTTATGTGGTACTAAGTGCTTTCAGGATTTTTTTCTGCCACCCCCTTAATTTCCAGAAAGCAAACTTAAGTTTCTCAAAGTGAATCCTGGGTCAAAGTATCGGTATTCTCCACAGCTGTGCCAGTTCATAGGGCAGATGTCCTTGAAAAAGGCTGAAGCTGTTCTTGTTCTTCACAGGTACTCAAAGGAACAACAGGCTATCCTTGTCCAGAATGTTTTCCTCACTGGTGGAAATACAATGTACCCTGGACTGAAAGCCAGAGTCCAGAAGGAGCTCCTGGAAATGAGGCCATTTCAGTCATCCTTTCAGGTGTGTGTATTGCCATGATGTTTGTTGAACAGCCTGTTCTTCTGTGTTCAGATGTAATCAGCTGAGGTGCAGAGCAGGGGTGCTTAGAGCATGGGCATGGAGAGGGTTTTAAGGTAAAACTGCAAACAGCTTTATGACCTGAGAAGGTGCAGGTTAAGCAAAGATTCAGTTCCTCTTTGTGCAGACAGCATAATGAGCATAGTGGGAAAAGGAAAGTCTGCTTCTGCTAAAGGACCATGCACACAAAAACATGTTTGGCTGGAAATTTGATTGCTTAGGAATTGATAACAAGGTGAAAACACACTTGAACCCATTTCTAACATTACTCTTTCTGAGAAACACTGAGCAGTCAGCTCAAATTTCTGAAATTCAGTTTTTTGTCTCATATAGCATTGTAACCAGGGTAAATTCCTGTGCTGAATTGACATTGTTGTTGTGTTTTCCTTCCATCCAGGTTCACCTTGCTTCCAGCCCCGTCTTGGATGCCTGGTACGGGGCCAGGGACTGGGCACTGGAGTACCTGAGCCGTGAGGAAGGCTGGATAAGCAGGAAGGACTATGAGGAGAAAGGAGGGGAGTACCTCAAGGAGCACTGTGCTTCCAATGTCTATGTCCCCATCCGGCTGCCCAAGCAGGCCCCGCGGGCAGCAGAGGCTCCCGGCAGAGCCTCGGGCACAGGGAACCCCGGCGAGCAGGCATAGCCCTGTCCTTCCCCGCGGCGGGAGGGGAGGGGAGGGGCAGGGAGAGCTCCCGGTGCGCCGCAGGGCGGGGCCTGCCGGTGCTCCCGGCTGCTGGGGGCGCCCAGATCCCATCCCGGTCCCTGCAGGGAGGATGGGACACGCTGGCACGGCTGGAGCACTCAGTGCTGCTCACACTGAGTGGAGAGGAGAACTCGCTCTCAGAGGCTGTCATAGTAAGGCTCAGGGGTTTTGGAGAGTGTCTGTTTTACAGCTTTTTAAAATGTAATATAATGTCCTGGTTTTGCATGGTTTTTCTTGCAGCTGGGCTGTACCAAGGCAGGCAGTCCAGCAGGTGTCCCCCTTGCCCGTGTCACAGTCGTCTGTCGGGACATGTCAGGTGGTGCTGCGGGACACCAGGGGGGCTGAGCTCAGCCCTGCCTCCCGAGGCCTCGAGTTCCATCTCCTTCCTGCTGAACCACCACCAAATAACCCGTGGGTATTTCTTGTCTCCATCGATATCTGAGATATTGATGTGGTTGAAACTGGAGAGCTGGGCACATAAAGGCACAACCAACCCTCCATGGGGGACAGTCCAGAGGCACTGCCCAGCTTTGTGCTGCCCTGGAGTGGTTCTGCTGGCTGAGCAGGGCAGCTCTTTGATGGGACTTTTTGATCAAAAGTTGTAGCAATAAAGCAAAGCTTTTTGATTTCTGTGTTTCAGTGATTTCACTCTTTAGAGCCATGAGGCTGGATTTGATTGGCTGTACCTTGCTTAAAAACAGGTTTGCAGCCAGGCCCCTGGCCTGCTGTACAATATGTTCCAGCTTGAATTTGCCTGGGGTTTCAGCTGTCACACTGAACAATTTGTTGCTTTCCCAAAAGAATGATCCCTACTGAATGCTGAACCCAAGCCTAAGGAGACTCCAACACTCTGGCAAAAGCTGGAAAAGGCAAGGTAATAGGGAAAACATCCAGACTGTAACTGATGTAAAGAAGGTGTAGAGGTGGTGATTTGGTGTCCCCAAGGGCTGCAGAGCATCAAGGTAAGTTGTCACCTGGCAGATTCAAAGCAAAGAACATGAGAAACATGCTTGTGCTGAAGCTGATTGCCACAGGATGAGATTTTTGGATTCAAAAGTATTACTGAGATTTATGATTTTCTAAAAAAAGAGAAAACTGTGGGCAAATATTGAGGTTTTACCTGTGCATTGAGTGTTCTTCAGAGAGTCTGTGAGGGAAGGGTTGTTGCAGTTCCTGTGGCACCCAGCACTGGCCAGTCCCAGGATATTGGGGTACTGGTCTTGGTGGCCTCTGCCTGCTCCTCGAAGGCTGTAGGGCAGGAGAAGGAGCTGCTTGCCCCCAGGTGACCTCAAGTTTGGATTATTGATCCTATCCCTGGCTGCCTGGAGGCACTTTTTAGGACAATTAAGGGAATTGTGTGGGTGGTAAAGAATGTGGAAAAACATGCTGTGCTGAAACCAGTGAAGTTACACCCCAACATGTCTTTTCTGATCTCAGTGACCTGGAGTGAATGTTGTCTCATTGCTATTTGACCCCTTTCTGACCCGTTTTGAGCTACTTCAGGCAGAGGAACTACCCAAGGTATGGAAATAGTTCTGATACTTGGTGTTTCCTGCTAAATAGATAAGTGTGTTGTGCGTAAAACTGTTCCAGAAAGGGCAGCTGTAATGCATCATTGTGTGACTTCTAAATCTTTGGCCAAATCGTGCCAGCCACTTCTTTTGCATTAATTCAAGGCAGAGCTGTCTAGTTCTGCAAAGAGATGCCAAAGCAACTGCTTAAATAGCTTTAAGGAAGCATAATTTTGTAATCTCCTGAATATTGGCTATTAATTTGTTACTTTGTGCCACAGAGCAAGAGTAACTGATGAACTTGGACAAGGAGATCACTATCACAGGCTGCTCTGAGAGGGCTGGTGGCCGTTCAGGACCAGCACAATGAAAAGCATGAATGTTGCAGAATGGGATGAATTTTACTCATTTCAGTTCAGTTTCCTGGTAATGATTTGCTGTGGTGTTACCTGAGCATTGGTGCTGGCAGGAGAGAAATGGAAGGAGTGTGTGGTGCTGAGGGCAGGAGGACACAGTGGTGTGGTTTTGGACAGTAGTATTGGAGTCCTTGAGGAGCTTCACCATTGTGACACTTGTGGCAAGGTTTTCTCATCCCCATGTGCAGAAGAATTTGTTTGTTTTCCATGTAAGTGGCACAGGGCTCTCCAAACCCAGGGTTTGTGCCCCCTGAGAGGGGAGCAGGCCAAAAGACACCTGCTAGGCCTCTTTTTAATGGGACTTTTGATTGTGTGAGGAGCAGTAGAAGGAAAAACAATCCTGCTGTGGGCAGGAATCTCAAAGTGCTGCTCTGAAGGCCTTTGGCAAGTGATGGCAGGGCTGCTGTTGAGTGAGCTGCTGTGCCAGCAGCCTCAGAATCATTGCTGTGTTTATCCTGGCAAGAGTCCTCCAAGCAGGGCAATTGCCAGGTCTGAGATGGTCAAGTGGTTCCCATTTGGTCCTTGGTAAATCAAAGCAACCTGTAACCTGGTTATACAATTCAGTCATGCCCTAATTCAGGTCAAAGAATATGAAAGTACAATTTCACAGCAGTGCTGAGTTTGGTCTATTTAAAAGAGAGCTCAAACTGGGTCCCACCTTTCACAGGGTCCCTAAGATGTGCTCTGGGTGGAAACACCACGTCAGTGAGCAGCCCTGGAGACTGAACATCTGTCACGTGTCCCATGTCCCAGATTTCCTTTGGAGCTGCTGATGAGCCTCGCTTTGGGGCTTCAAGGCTTCTTATGCTTCCTGTGCCACAGCAACTTCAAACATGTTCTTTGCTAAATCTCTGCTAGGACACCAAGATTAGAACTCTCTGCTCCAGTTATTAATCTCTGGAATACTTAATGTGCTGTGTAAGACAGCATCTCGGAAGAAAGAGAAGATGCCCATGAATTGTCACTTAAAATTTAGGATTATCCCTCCAGGGACAGCCTACAGTGATCCTCTGGCAGTCAGTCATAAAGCACAAGTTTTGAAGCTTGTGTGGGATGAGCAAGGGAGAGGAGAGTGCTGTAATGGATTTTACATTATCCCCAAAGTCATATGGTGGGATTTCCAGGCGATGGTTCCAAGGAGCAGGCACAGAGCTGCTGTGCTGATTCCCACTGCTCACTCCCACTGCTCTGTGCAGGCAGCGAGCGCTCCCTGAGCATCTGCTGCAGCACAACTGGGCTTTAAATGGCTCAGACCCTGAGCATGGCTTGCCAAGAGTGTTTCAGGCTCCTTTCATTCCTTTTCAGGCACTGAGCTTCCTGTGTGTAGTTGACAAACACCTTTTCCCCCTCCTTGTTCCCACAATCTCAGCCATCATGTTAGCAAGGTGTCATTGTTTCAAGGGATTTTTTTTATTTATTTTTAAGTTATATTCCTTTTCTTACATCCTTAGGGGTCTTTTCTTTCTCTTTTCAAGCAGTTCCCATTTTCTGATGCAGCAGAGGCCATGATGAAAGAACCATTTTCATGGATCCAGCTCACAGCAATGCTTGCTTGTGACAGTTCACAGCTGTTGCTCTGCCCTTCTGTGTCCCAGCAGAGCCAGCCTGAGAGTGGTGCTGGCTGAGGCTTTTACAAAGTGCACAACTCCTCTGGGGAAGGAGGGAGGTCAAGTAAAATCATGGAGACTTGGTCCATCTGTGCTCAATGCACAGTGTGCCAAGTGAAAAAATCTTCCAACCACTTATTTCTTGAAGCCAGCAGAAGTCTCAAGAATGGTGAGAATCACTCTGTGCAGGTATGCTTTTACTTTTAAGCAATTGCTGTTCCCTGCTATCAGAGTATGAAGCAAGCTGGATTTATGGTCTGACTGAGAAACCTTCGTGCTCTTCAAATTCCTGGGTTTAGTCAGGACAGTATTTTTTTAGCTTTTAAATTATTTCAGAACTGAGGGATAGTATGAAACAGCTTCTCCCTTCATCTGACAGGAGGTAAATATGCAGTGCTGATCGGAAAAGCATTTTTATGTTGTCAGTGATGTTCTGTGAAGGCATCCAAGTTCCTCCATCAGGAGGAAGCTCATCCCCAGGGAAACATGTGGCAGGTCTGACTGGACAAATGAGCATCATAACATGCAAGGAAAAAGTGTGGCTTTGTTCAAACCTATGTCAAGTGAATTCCAGAGGAGGGAGACCTTTGGAAATCTCCTCTTTTTTGACCTTTTTGGGAATATAGTGGGTGACAGAGTATTGGATAGCAGGGAGGCCACGGTGCATTGGGTGCCTTCCTTATTTAGGTGAAGGGCAAGGATGCATGGTGGATTTCTAGGTGAGAGAAGGTTTGAGGGATGATGGCAGCCTGCAGCCCCCAAAGCTGCTGTGGTGACACTTTCCTGAGTGCCCTGGTGCCATGGAGGGTTGGGAGGCTGTTGGCTGCAGCAGAGGCTGATTTCCTCCTCTCTGAACAATCACCCTGTTTCTGCAGCTGTCCCTGGAGTGTACTCCATGCTCCTAAATGGCTCCTTATGCCAAGTGCCAAAAATGTCCTGTACAAGCCTGGGAGGCTGGGAACTCACTGCCTTGTCTGAGCTTGCTTGGTAGTGAGTTCCAATCGTGCAAACAGTTTTTGGGTAGTCTTATCTTTCCACCAAACATTTTGTTCTTCAGGGTGTTTTCATTCCCTTCAAAGGAGAATACTAGTGGGTCAAGCTATCCTGCCTCACTGACACTTGTTTCTGCACCTGAACAGCAGCCCCACTGCACCCAGATGAGGAACAGTCCTGTTGGTCTGATCTTCCTGCTCTGCTTTGAGGACTTTACAGAGCTTCCCCACAAAATTTTAGAAATGACTCAGTCCCTGCTAGGATGACCAGAAGTCCCCTGTAGTACAGAGAGCTCTCTGTCACCCCCTCACCTTGAGCAGCAGCTGCCTTTCAGCATTTTGTCTGCCACACTTAGATAAATCCACCTGATCTAGAAGCCATCAGCTGATAAACTCTCAGTGCTCGAGAGGCAAAGTGCCTTGAGAGGGTCCCAAAGTGCTTTCGTGTGCACATCCACAATGACATGGCACCCTTAAATTCAGTTTTGTGTTCCTTGTGCATTAGCACATTCCTACTGGCTGACATTGCTTCTCAGCTCTGGGAAATAAATTTCATATCCTCATCCTTAGATCAGTTTATTTTTCCCACTCTACAACATGGTTAAAATATACCCCACTCCTCCTCTCACCCCAGATTCCTACCACATACCTGGCATTCTTTCATCCTTAATGAGATGAAGGAGTGGGGGATTTCACCCTCCTGGAATTTTAGAGGAATATTAAGTGGATTTCTGATGAAAAGCCCCATTTAGGATACAAGTCTCCCTGAAAGATAGTCCATGACAGCAAACCTTGCTTTTGCTGGTAATGGTGAGCAGAGTTTTATTTCCCTATTCAATAACTACTTTCTGCTTGGTTGGTACAAGTGCTGTCATTGATGGAGACCCTGTTGGAGCAGGTTCCCAGTGGATGAAGCAGAGATTTGCATCCTTGCAAAGGCAGATAGGCAGAGCAGCAGAACTCAGGCTGCAATATGGACAAACTCTCCATATGAACAGGACATCATAAAGGTGGTTAAGTCAAAATAATTTCATCCAGACTAAGTCATTAACTTCCCTTAATAAACATCAAGGTTTGTTGGATCAAAGGTTCTGGAAGTGACCTCCAGGAGACG
>JANRGV010000048.1:10614263-10625812 GCA_024734035.1 Alethe castanea | reverse complement strand
AGCCGGGACAGGGGCTGCTGTGCCTGGGCACATCCAGCCGGGACAGGGGCTGCTGTGCCTGGGCACATCCAGCCGGGACAGGGGCTGCTGTGCCTGGGCACATCCAGCCGGGACAGGGGCTGCTGTGCCTGGGCACATCCAGCCGGGGCAGGGGCTGCTGTGCCTGGGCACATCCAGCCGGGACAGGGGCTGCTGCTGGGGCACATCCAGCCAGGACAGGGGCTGCTGTCCCCGGGCACATCCAGCCAGGACAGGGGCTGCTCCTGGGGCACATCCAGCCGGGACAGGGGCTGCTGGCCCCGGGCACATCCAGCCGGGACAGGGGCTGCTGGCCCCGGGCACATCCAGCCGGGACAGGGGCTGCTGTCCCTGGCACATCCAGTCGGGGCAGGGGCTGCTGTCCCTGGCACATCCAGCCAGGACAGGGGCTGCTGCTGGGGCACATCCACCGGAGCCCCCCAGGCTGTGCTGCTGTCTGTGCCCTGAGGAGCTGCAGCAAAGCCCCTCGGCAGAGCCGGGCAGAGCCGAGCCGAGCCGAGCCGGGCTCGCTGTGTCCCTCCCAGCCCCTCGCTGCTGGCACAGCTCGGGGCTGGCACAGCTGCACGCTCGGGAGCATCCCCAGCCCAGCACTCCAACACGATGCTCGGTCCAGCTGCTCCAAACCCATCATCCTGCTGAGCTCTGTAATTGGGATCCTTCAGCCTGTCCTGTCAACACGAGTAAGAGGGCAGGGCTCCGGGATGGATCAGGACTCCAGGAGCACTGTGCTCCCGTGTCCCTGCCTGTGTAGCACTGAGCAGCTGGGATGATTTACCATCCTCTCCTTGTTTCACACACACATCACACTGCTCCTATTCCTGTATTTCCCCCTCAACATCTCCTGGAGGTCACTTCCAGAACCTTTGATCCAACAAACCTTGATGTTTATTAAGGGAAGTTAATGACTGAGTCTGGATGAAACTATTTTTACTTAACAGGGGCTGCTGGCCCTGGCACCACACACTGCCCCGGGAGCACAAATCACTCACAGCTATCGGGGGCTGTGCCCAGCCTGGTGATTTGTGCCCAGAATTGCACTCCTGTGTCACAGCAATGTCCCTGCTCAGCAGCAAAGCTGGTGCTGCAGTGCCGGCAGGGGGAGAAGATGTAGTTGGGCACTTTTGGGATTTTGTAGAGTTTTTCTAGGGAGAGAAGGACTGGGAGGATACAGAGATTTTTGCACTGGGTTTAGGTTTGTGCCTGGGAGAGATGAGGGATACCCAACGTGTGTGATGCAGGAGAGCTTTGCTCAGACCTCCTTCCACGGGGGCTGCCAGGGATGATTCCCCAGCTCCTGAGGGCTTGGCTTGCCCTGTGCTGCAAAACTGACACATCCATGCCTTTTACCACTGCTCCTGTTCAGGAGGCTGCTTCTGCCCCTTGCTGCCCAGATCCATTTGTCTGGGTACTGAGTGAGAACAGCTTTTACAATGATGTGAAAATGGAGGGAATAACTTATATTAATACTCTCCCTGAGCCCAGTCTCTTGAATGCATGCTAGAAATCTCCGTGAATGCTGTTTTTCACCACACAACAGATTCCCCAGGCAGCAGAGATGACAATTCCCAGGAAACATAAACCACTTGAATGTGTTTATCCAACTCAAAATGGACTTTATAACATTATACCACCTTCAAACCACTCTGCAATTTTATATGCTGGAATTTGAAATAGGTACGAGCACTGGTCGTGCTCTGTGTCTTACAGAGAGCTTGGAAATGTGTTTTTAATTGTGAATTTAGGAGCTGTGGATGGGAGTTTTACAAGCAGTGTCCCTTCAGTCACAAGAGCCAGCAGCCACCGACAATTGATTTTATCAGGTATCAAAGTGCACCCTTGCACTGGAAAGCAGGGCTCACAGGGGGAGTTTATCTCAAGCTCTGGGCTTTTTGGGGAGGGGTTAAGTAGGTGTTCACTGTTCCAAGGAGAACTTTAACTCTGAAGTGCTCTCCAACACCCCTCTGCACAGCCTGGCAGCAGGGACTGAGCTACAGAGCCACGTGGGAAGTGGGGCTGGTTCACATGGGAATGCCCCTGCTCTGGAAGAAGTAGATATATTAAAAACAGAAAAAAAAAAAAAATCACTCTTCCAAACACTGCTGTTGTGATTTTGAACCCAAAATAGCAATTTGGTGTTTCCCATAGGAGGAACCCTTCGTGGCTCATTTTGAGCAGCCCCACTGACCATTTCCTATTTTTCTTCCTTGTAGGCGGCTGTTTGAGCAGCTCTGGCTCCTGAATTGAAGGAAGTGTTTTCCTGAAATGCAGACACAAATGCTCCTGGGTTTTCTGGCTCAGGAAATCAGTCCTCAAATCTGAGGCTGACTTTAGAGCCACAGACACCAGCAGTCTCCACCAGGCTGGTAGGAACCCAGAGAGTCCAGCCTTGCCAGAAGTGACAAATTCCAGTTCTCCTGCTTTGCAGACTTCATGTCCTTGACATATTTTTTTTTCATGGGCTTTGTCAGAAGATGCCAAACCTGCCCCTTTTCTTTCAAAAGAAGGCACCATGGCTCAAATCTAAGCAAATATATCCTGATATTTTATATTATTATAAAAATATATATTATTTCAGATCTTCCTGGAAATTAAAGCAAAAGTATGTTTCTTTTTAAAGTGTTTTGCACCTTCACATTTCTGCTTGAAAATAAAAAGTTGTACCTCTCTCAATGTAGAATCCATTTCTTCTGAGATGTATAATTCAAATATTTTGAACTTAAGTGCAAGCCTTTAATGCCACAATTTTTTAGTATCACTGCCACAACTGTTTAGACATAAAAGCCGTTTGATCACAGCTTTATTTTAAATGAGGAACCGTAATTAATATGATCATGTTTAATTTCTTCCTTACTGAGCAGAATATTGGAATAATTTCTCCAGAGAAAAGAGAGTTTCCTCCAATGAGCAAATGACAATATTTCAAAAATAATTTAGCTATTGGAAAGAAAAGTTTAAGCATTGGATAGGATCAATGCAGGATATAAAATGCAGAATGCAGAGAGAGAATCCCAAGGAGCATCATTTCATGCCCATAATATCCTCCCTCCTTGGTGCTGTGGTTTAATTCCAGCCAACATCTCAGCCCCATGGAGCTGCTTGCTCACTGCCCCAGGGTGAGGGGTGAGAGAAAAGTGAGAAAACTCATGGATTGAAATAAAGGCAGTTAATATGGGAAGCAAAAGTCACCCATGCAAGCAAAACAAAACAAGGGATTCATTCCCCTGGGCAGCAGGTTCAGCCCTCCCCAGGAGAGCAGAGCTCCATCACGAGTGGCTGGGGAAGACAAACACTCCAAATGTCCCCCTTGCCCTCTTCTCCTCCCAGCTCTGTGTGCTGGGCATGAGGCCACAGGGGCTGTGTGTCCCTGCAGCCAGGTGAGGTCTGCTGTCCCACCTGTGTCCCCCAGCCACATCTGCAGCACCCCCAGGCTCCTTGCTGGTGCAGTAGAAAAGTCCTTGGCACCATGCAAGCCCTGTTCTGCAGGAACTGAAAAATCCCTGTATTATCAACACTGTGTCCAGCACAAACCCAAAACAGGCCTGTACCAGCTACTGGGATGAAAATTAACTCTACCCCAGCCCAAACAAGTGCACCCAATGCAGGTGGAGCAGTGGGATTTTCCAGAGTTATCCCTTTTCCTCTCAGCACCATTCCATGGAAAACAGAATGGAAAGCCTTTGGTTGTCGGAGCTCCACAAGATGTGCTCTGTTTTCCACTACTCTCTCCAATTTTTGTCAAAACTACATTCCCTGGGCATTTTGGGAAGCAGAACATGTGTAGAGAAGCAGCAACGATCCTGCTGTCATGCCCAGCCCTCCAGTGACTCTTTCCAGAGAGGCTCATTAAGGTTTGTAAACCTGTGAGCCTGTGCACACAGAGACATTTTATACTGGAAGAGGGTAGATTTGGGTTAAACATAAGGAATCAATTCCTTCTTGTGAGGGTGATGGGGCCCTGGCACGGGGTGCCCAGAGTAGCTGTGGCTGCCCCATCCCTGGCCAGGTTGGACAGACTTGGAGCATCCTGGGGCAGTGGAAGGTGTCCCTGGCCATGGCAGGGGTGGGACTGGATGGCCTCTGAGGTCCCTTCCAACACAAACCATTCCATGACTGGAGGATTTTCATTCAGCTCTAAGTTCCTGTACATCAGTGTCAAGCACACTGGTGTGGGGGATGCCCTGGAAAGGTGCCCTGGTGTACCTTTATAGTTTTCTTTGGTACTCCAGGGTTTGGTGGCTCCCTGCCTGCTGTGAGAAAGCAGCACCTGCAGCTGGCACTGCTGGCTGTCCCTGCAACCCACAGGGATCACAATGCCTGCACTGACACCTCAGCCCTTTATCTTCCCTACAGTGCGTTCTGCCATCAAGTCCTCGAGCCTGGGAGCATTTATCTGCTCCTGGTACAAATCCAGCACTGATGACTTCAGCAGGAGCAGAATGATGCAGCTGGAATATGCTTTATCCACCCTCTGGTACAATGTGCCACAGCTCTGTTCACACATCACCGTTCACCACGTATTTTGTGTGATGTAAATACATTTGTGCTTTTTCCTTTCCATGTGGATGCATGCTGACACCCACGTGTCCAAGGCCACTATTACCCTTGTGTTTCAGGAATCCAGCTGGGTGTCACTGAGAGGGTGCTGGAACACCCTTCTGCTTGAGAATACAACCTTCAAATTATTTGCTTAGACATCTGAATGCAGAGGGAGGAGAGTGTATGTCAAGCTCTCTGTCACTGCGGGGCTGAGAGAAGAAATTAGTGCTTATTGCTGCCTGCAGTTCCTCCCTGAGCCGTTCCCCAGGATACTTGGATATTGAGTATCCCTCCCCGGCTCCTGGTGACATTAGTAGCGATAATGGTCAATTAGGTGCACAGGGAAGGGAGGAAGAGCCATCGACAGAGAGGCCAATTTTAACACTAGCAGGATAGAAGAGAAATTAATGTTTGCTGAGAAGAAAGATTAAGATCCTAGCAGGGAAGGGAGGAGAAGGAAAAACTGGAAGCCTTCAAAGAAAGAACTACAGAAAATATTTAATACTCCTTTTTCAGGCTTGCAGAACAAGACATTTTCACCTGCTGGCTCAGATTTGACTCTTGATTAACAATTACATAATGTGTTTTGAAGCACACATTTTAAGCAGGGTCTGAAGGTAAAAGGATTCAGGGGCCATTGTACTGTCAAGGAGAGGAATGTGGTTTTGTGATAGAGGTGGGAATTTGCAGCAGGTCAAGTCCTGGCTGCTCAGGGATTAGGTCAGTATCAGCTCTCAACACTGCCTTAAGGCAAATTGAATTTTTCACAGAAGAGTGGAAGATTAAGAAAGAAAGAAAGAAAAATATCCCAACCCTGTAACTTACCTAATCACCTGCCACTAAATAAGGCACCATGAACTATTCACCACCTCCACTCTGCTTCATACATTACTGCAATAATTACATGGCACATTTGGTTGGAGCATTTCTAATCCTTGCAGAATCAAAGGGATCCTGCCCAGCTGTGCCTGTGCTGTGTTGGTGGGTGCATTTCAGTGCCTGCTGGTGGGCTCAGTGTGTGGGTGAGGTGTAGGCAGGCAGGAGATGAGCTCAGAGGGATGGGGATGATGAGTGTGGAGGTTGTCCAGCTGGGAATCAGCTTTGTCTCACAGGGGTTTGGTTCTGAGCTGTGATTTCAGAAATTTTGAGTCTGTTGTTTTGCACTGGTGGCTGCAGTTAGAGGGGAGGCAAACAGGTCTCTGTGACTTGTTGCTTTTCCTTCTGTAGTGGAGTAACCCCAGTGATATTCCACCCTAGGTGTTCCCAAGGAGTCCTGTAACTCCTGTTAGACCCCTGGCCCAACTCCCTGCTTGGCTTTGTAGGATGGGTGGGGGCTGAGGATGGGGTTGGAGGGGTGTTTCTGCAGGATAGGTGTCTCTGGCCTCTGTCTCCTGGAGAGCAGAGCTCCTTGCAGAAACCCTGCAGTGGTCACAGGCTCCCTTTTGCTTTGCTTAGAGGAGGGTTACTCTAGGTAGAAGAGACTGCTTTCCCCACAGCAGACAGGGAAGGAGGCTGTAGATATACCTAAGATAATGTTCTCCTTACTCTTGAATTAAAAGCAGGATTAATGATGGCTCTGAGAGTGTTTCCTACTGCACCTGCTCACCAGGGATTACCAGCATCAGGACTGTTTCCCCATCTCTCTGCTGGTTGAAAATAATCTGTAGCATGGATTGCTTTGCTTCTCCTGCTCCTGGGGCTGTGGCCTCTGTCTTTCCCAGACCCCCTCCCACATTTCTGCCATACTTGTGCATGGCCAAGCTTGGCACTGAGGGGGATTAGGGCAGGAAGATGGAAGGGAAAAAGGCAATTGTCACAGTGTGGACAACAGCCTGGTGGACCTGCAGGGGAGCAAAATCTACTGCAACACCTTTGGCAGCAGTGCTGAAAGCTGTGCCTGTTTCTCACAAGTTCGGTGCCAGGAGCCAGGGGCCTGTCCCCAGCAGTGCTGTGGGAGAGCCCTGTGCTCAGCTGGGGCTGCAGGGGAGGATTCAGGCTGAGCAAGTTCAGCCAGGTGTGCCAGCAGCACTCTGTGCTCCTGCCAGGTTTGCTGCAGCCTGGCAGGGCTGTGCCACTGCTGAAGGGCTGGGACTGCCACCTGCATGGTGAAGGGGGATGCTGTAGAGGACACAAATTAACTATTTGAGTTATTCTGCTGCTTGTGATTTCTGCTGATGTGTCTGGTCCCAGGTGTTTTTGGTGACACTCCTGTCTGGTGGCTGCCTTGGCACACTGTGGAAGGCACGTGGAAGGTTGGAGTTGGAGGGGAAATGGGTGATTCCCTCAGTGCAGAGCAGGGGAAGGGTGTTGGTTGACCCCTTGAAAGGTCCATGTTGCTGAGGTTCATTCTGTTTTGTGCAGTGCTACAGCCCTGGGAACCTGAATAGAAGTGGTTTGGGTTATTTTCAAATTCACAGCAAATGGAGGTGTCCAGTAGCACTGGGTGAAGTGGTCAGAGGACAAATGAGGCTGTGACCCAGGGCAAGCCTGGGGCCAGCCATGTACACATCTCCAGCGTGCCTCCCCCTGGGATTTCTGGCTGTTCCTGCAGCCCCTCTGGGCAGGGGAAGGGCTCATGCCTGTCCAGAGATCATTTGAGAGGTCTTGATGATCTCTAAATTGGGTGTTCCCCAGGCCATGTGAGAGCCCAAGGAAACCACTTGGACTTTTCCCTTCCAATGCTGCTGTGGGTCTGTACTGGGCAGAGGCAGTGAAAGCATCAGCTTTCCAGTAATAAGGAGTTTACAGCAACCCATTGGCTCTGTTATTCTTGCCTTAAGAAAGGAAAGGAGCTGCCTGCATGAATTAGTAAAACAAAGCAGGAGAGGATTTTTCCCTCTCCCTCTCACACATGTGAATTGGGAGTGATGCATCTCAGCCCTGGGTCCTGCCCAGAGGAGCACTGCAGCATCTCCCAGCTCCAGCTGGGCTCTGCCAGGCAGCTCCAGGGCTTTCCCATGGACTCTGAAACAAAGCTGCCAAGCCAGGTGTGCCAAGGCCTGGCCTCCAGAGTGAGCCCCAGTATCTCTGTGTATGCGAAAGCTGCAAACTGACTCTTTAAAGAGTAAGTCAGACCTGAAACTTCAGTTACACTCCATAGGTGTATGGATTTTATTTAGGTGTACACACCTGAGTGAGGACTTACAGCCTACTACCCACAGCAAAGGGTAAGATTTTGTCCCTTGCTCAGCAGAATTTGTATTTTGGGCATTATGAGGTGATTTGTAAGTGTCCAGCCTGACAACAAGACAAAACTTCTGTTGATATCTTGGGAGCAGACTTAAGCCAATATTCATTGGTTTTTGGAAACCTTTCTTTTTCCTACTGTATTTCAGATTTAGATGATTTTTTTCATGGTCAGGGATAGGAATATCTCCTTGATACTGATGCCTTAAGTTTTAACTTTCGTATTTTTCAGATTCTGCCTAAGTGTGTGACTCTCAACTTCATATAAAGTGTTAGCAAGTTCTCTTCACAGTTTAGTTTGGCAAAACAATTCTTTTCCAGCCTGAGAACCAAGAACATCATTGCAGCTTCAGGCCCGAAAAGTGCAAACAACAGAAAATTGAGGAGAGAATCTGGGAGGATGGGGCTGCAGAACCTGGAGCTGGAATTGGACAATTAGCCCCAATATGGAAATGGACCAAAACTTACAAAAGAGTGAAAACTCGTGGCCAGGTGTCCATCTTGAGTGTAGCCTCAGCCAGGCTCTTGTACTGCCCAAGGTGAATCCTTTGAAGGCCTTTTAATAAATCCCTGCTTTTCTCCTCTAACACTGCTTAGCCTCTGTTCCAGGCAGCCACTTTAGGTATCAGGAGCACAGGGCATCATTTTATTCCCCTGATTTCTCAAGCTCCCAGTCCAGCCAGCAATATTCCCTCATCCCCCTGTTGTTCACGTCTGAAGCCTCAAGCCTTCATCTCCACCAGCCTGGAGACCACCCTCACTCCCTTCCTGCTGGAAAATGCCTTTGGGGTAACTCAGCATGGGCAGACAGGACCAAAAGCACCCTGCCCAAGCTGGCCAGAGGCTCCTTCCCACCAGGGAGGAGCTGCAGGCACAGGGAGCTGCTCCACAGGTTCCCCTCTCCCCACAAGCTCTGCTTCCCCAACTTCTTCTGCTTAATTAGAGGCCAGCTTTGAACTGCCTGTGTATAACCAGAGCTAATCTTCAAACTGAATGGATTTAATGGGCCTGATCTCCATAATGGCTGTGTCTGAGGCCCTGGATTTCAAAGCAGCTCCACTTAACGGGACTTTGTCTGGGAGCTGCAACCATATAATAGGGCCTGGTTTTAAACCAGGAGTGTTTAATAGGATCTGATGTTTAAAGTGCACGCAACTAATTGGACCTAATCTTCACAATCCTCATTTCCTCCCCCTCTCCTGATGTTTTTCCTCCTCCTTTGCTGCTCTGCCTGCCTCCAGCACAGAGATCCTCCATCCTTGCCACAGCAGATCCCCACCTCTTCGAGAGCCCTGCCAGGATCATGAGCTGATCTCTTTGGATCATACCAAAGTCTTTCAAAACTCTCCAGGGTTTCCCAGACAAGCTCTTAATTCCTGCTGCAGTTCCTCTGCTCTCATCATCTCCTCCTTAGGAGCTCACCCAGGCCTGCCTTGTCTCAGGCACACAGGCACTAGCCCATCATTAAAGGCTTGTTTTAACAGGAAGGTGAATAGTGGCCAAAAAACCCCAAACAACTGATTTGGAGAATGGAAAACACATGGGGAGTTTCTGTCCTTCTCTGCAACAACCACCACCCTCAGACTGTTTTATTTCAGTATTGCCCTCTCTGGTGCTGTGGTAAAAGTTGCACTCTTTAGAAGAGTCCTCTCCAGGAGTAGCCAAAATGTTCTGGTTTTGAGAATTGTAATTGTCTGAAACAACAAATTCCTTTGCTTAATCATTTATGAAATTGAAAAAAAAAAATATATATATATATATATAAAAGGTTTTCCTATCATCCCTTCTCCGCAAATTTTAGGCATGAGGAGTCAGCATCTCTTCCAGGCAAAGAAGCCACAAAATACACACACACAGTGTTTCTAGAGCAGCTCTGATCAGTCCCCTGCCCAGCTATATCCAAGTCTCAGATGTGCCCACCTTGAAGGACAGCAAACCTGTGCCTCAGTTTCCCCTGGCCTCACTCCCTGCAGTGCTGTGAGAGAACAAGAGCAGAAGGAATTAGTACTTCATGGGTCATTACTGTAGGACCTTCCAGCAAACCATTCCATAGTTTGAAGGGCTGGGAAGGATGGAGTGTGCAGATCCTGAGACTGAGGACATCTCACATCTCCAGGCCAGCAAGTGATTGATGAGCCCTTCCCTAGGAACACTCTCCTGCCTCCCTGTGCCAGCTCCAGCAGTGCCCAGGCAGGGCAGCCCAGCTGCCGTGGGGTTACAGACCCACATCTGCCCACATCTGCCCCGTGCTGCACCTCCACCATCGCTCCCATGTGCTCCCATGGACTCTATCCACCCTCCTTTATCTGCCACTGAGCCCAGCTCTGGCACTGCCCTGGGATTTATGCTCCACACAAGCAGTGACAGACAGCAGGGTTGGGAGGTTAAGGAAGCAATATTTCCAGAATTTGCATAAAACAAGGGCATTTCATAATTTAGCTGATGCAGATTTGGATAAGATGAAATTGTTGGCCATTTTATAATTAGATGGCTAATCATAAAATAACCTTTGCAAGTCATCAAAAACCATTATTATACAAATGAATTCCTGCTTGGTACTAAACTTATTTTACCCTCGTCCTTGAGGACCAGAGGCAGTAAAAGACAACCTTTTTTTTTTTTTTTTTTTTTGGTAGAATTTGTTCTGCAGCCAGCCTCATGGTTTTACTATGTTTTATGGATCACAAATGCTTAATCAATAATGCAGGGCTTTCGGGAATGATGTTCTTTCTCATGTCTCTCTGTCTGGAATTGTTTGGCTGGCTGCTCACAAATCTTTAGATGTGGATTCATTGTTCTGGAGATACCCTTCCCTGCATCTCAGGGCAGATTGATCAGCTGAGCTGGAAGGAGAGGGAAGGTTTATTGGGGTAAAGAGAGACGTCATGGCAAGCAGGTAGAATCATTGCTCTGGGTTTGCTGGTCGACTTGTCAGGTTAATGAATGGCCCTAGAAAGCCATTAAGTATGCAGCTGCTGGAAGATCCCTTCTTCAGCAAATAAAAACAAAGCTGGAGCATCTCTTTCCACATGGCAGTGCTGCTTGTCTCAGAAAACAAGGATAAGAAAAGCAATTGCTGTCTGCACCCTTCAAGCTCAGGAACCTCGTGCATCTCTGTGCCGGGGTGTGGAGATGATGTTTCCCAGGAAAGCAAGTTTGCCTCCCCAGGGGTTTCCCTACCTTAATTCCTGTCCAGTTACAGAGGGACAGATTTGTTGCTCCATTAGAGCTCAAGAGGGGGGTCCAGCATCCCCAGCACAGCCCCTCACACTCATGTCCCCCCACATAACTCTACTTCTCTGCCCTGTAGGGCTGTTGTGAGAACTGCACTAAGCATCACACAAAGAGCCCTGTACCAGCACTGGGGACCAGCTCAGCTCCAGACCCTGACCCAAACCTCACACCAAGCTCCAGCAGGCTCCTGTCACCATACCCATCCCAGCACCAACGACTTCTACAACTCAGACTGTGTTTCAGGATCAAGCTTGAGGGAAAGAGGCACTCAGAGCAGGTGCAACTGTCTGCAGATGGAGAAAAAGGCTGGAGGGCATTGGGTGTCTCATCAGCTGTGCAAACAGAGCATCTCAAGGTCCATCACACCAGCCCCTTCTCATTGCAGTGCACTTATGTTTAAATTAGCAGCTTATGGGCTGATTACCCTGTTGTTATCCAGTGCACTGTGTGCAGGGCAAGCAGGGAGCCCAGCAGGCAGGGGGGCTTCAGGAGGGCAGGGGGGCTCCAGGAGGGCAGGGAGGGCTCCAGGAGGGCAGGGAGGACTACAGGAGGGC
>JANRGV010000048.1:10563129-10604374 GCA_024734035.1 Alethe castanea | reverse complement strand
TCGGCTCGGCTCCGGTTCGGCTCGGCTCCGGTTCATGTCGGCTCGGCTCAGCCCGGTACCGGCTCAGCTCGGCTCCGGTTCAGCTCGGCTTGGCTCAGCCCGGCTCCGGTTCAGCTCGGCTCAGCCCGGCTCCGGCTCAGCCCGGTACCGGCTCCGGCTCAGCCCGGTACTGGCTCCGGCTCAGCTCGGCTCGGCTCAGCCCGGCTCGGCTCAGCCCGGTACCGGCTCCGGCTCAGCCCGGTACCGGCTCCGGCTCAGCTCGGCTCCGGTTCAGCTCGGCTCGGCTCAGCCCGGCTCCGGTTCAGCTCGGCTCAGCCCGTCTCCGGCTCAGCCCGGTACCGGCACCGGCTCGGCCCGGCTGCCTTCCCGTGGCACACGGATGGGGTCGCGGTTCCCCCTCCGGAGCGGTTCTGGCTCCGCGGAGCTTTTGTCGCCCGTGCTGCGCCGTTTGTACCGCGGGTCACCGTGCCAGAGCCAGCGCGATGTGGATGTGCGTGTTTTGGGCTGTTCGTGGGTGGGTTTTGCTCCGTGCATGTAGAATTCCTCTCCCTTCTGGCACCAAAGGGGTGTGGAAGAAATTTACTCGAGGTAGCGCGAATACAAGCAGCCGTAATTTCCGAAATGGCTCGGGGGTTGTGAGTGCCGGTTCTGTGTGAGGCTCCTGCAGACACCGGCAGAGCAGGGGAACTTCAGTCTGAACTTCTGCCCCTTCTCCAGCTCCAGGGCCTGAGGTGCCAGTAGTGGCAGAGATGCTTTTGGTTGACTGACGAACCACCAAATTCTGGTTTATCTCCCTGCTTGCCTATCATGAAAAGATCTTTTCTGCACTGTGAAAACCTCTCGAGGAGGAGGAGGAAGATGCTTCAAGCTGCAGTAGAGTAGTAGCAGGAAAAGTGTCTTTGCACAAATTGTCAGGGGAAGGAGAGGGTTCACAAACCTGGGGAAAAAACCCAAAATCCAAACCCATCTCTGAGCCCTCCTGTTCCCTAAAAATCCCTCAGGGAACCTCGGGAGCAGCGGCTCCGGGGCTGCCCTAGCTCTCACCTTGACCCAGCCTTCCTGGAACCGCTGTCCTGAGCCCTGCCATTACTGTTAAGTGGTTTTTCACAGGTGGAAGGGCCAAGTGCTGTTATGGCAGAAAGCAGAAGGGTTTTTTCTGGCTGGAGCAGAACTTAGTCTGGAGGTGGACTGTGTTTGTTGTGAGAGATGTAGTGTATTAAATCCTGAAAGTGAAGAATACTTTTTCATATATGTTTTCCTTCCTTTCCTTCTCAATGCTATGGGTTGGATCAAAAACTGCAGATGATATTAAAATACTCATATTACAGTATTTTCAGGGGTTTTGCTTCATGTCCTGAGATCTCTCATGAGGTTGGAATTAAAAAAAAATAAAAACAAACAAAAAACCCCAACAACTTATTTTCCCTCTGACTGGAAAACAGAAGTGACTGTTTCATAAGAAAAATAAGGTTTAAAGTGTTCAACTTCAGATATGTGTGATGGATGCGATGAAATGCTGAGATACCACATCTTCTTTTTGCCATCAAGACCACGTGTCCAGGATGTGCATTTCTAACAATGTCTTGTTGTTGAATCAGTTGTTGCAGGAAAAAGGACTCTGTGTAAATGTGCTGGTACCATTTGTACCAGCTCCTTGGTGCTTCTGCATCGCTTCTGCAGTCACTTTGTTGGAACCTTATTTTCCCTTGGTTTAATAATTTATAAAATGCCTGTTGCCTCTAGGCACATTTCATCCAGCAAGAAGAAAAACATCAACCAGTGTTTACTGGTTATGGAGCCTGAGGTTTACAAATAATGAAGCTTTTGTGGATGAGGGGGTGTCTCATTTTTATCTTATATAAACACTCAAAAATGCAGGATTTGTGCTGAAAGTCTTGTTGGTTATTACTCAGTTCTGTCCCCTGTCCTTTAAAAGGTCTCTTGCCTGCTGGTGACAAAGTGGGTTTTAACTGTGACCTTCCTTACCTTGATTTGGGTCTTCTTCTCCTTTTTCCTTTTACCTGTGTCTGATTTAAGTTTAGCAGCTCTTGAGTTTTTAACAACTTCAAGTAAGATGGCAAAATCAGATCCAACATCTTTACCAGCTGAGCTGCTTTGGCTGAAAGAGATCAGCCTCTTTTTGGGCAATAAATTGCTCTCTCAAATCCTTTGCCAGATACTTATGAGCCACTATCATTAACTGCATTTTGAATCACTCATTGAGCTGGAGGGGGGAAATTGGCCTGCAGTTCATCTCATCTCCTTTGAAACTGCTAAATGATGATTCAGTGACCTCAGTGGGCAAATTGTATCAGCAGCTAATTGGCCTAAGAAGAAAAACTTGCCTGATACCAAATAAACTGGCTGCTGCTGTTCATTATCCTGAGGAAGATGTTCCAGGTGAAACCTTCAGTTTCAAACAGTGACAAGGTTTTGTTGTGGCCCTGGCAAGGGGACACAGTGAGCTCCTTCTACCTGAGTGTGGTGTCCACTCCACCTCCAGAAGGTTTTGAAGGTATTGTCCTTTGAAGGATAAAAATCTCAATGCTTCATCCTTGCCTTCCCCTCTCCTCTTCCTCCTCTGAGGGTAAAACTGCTCACTGGGGTGTGGTGTTTTTGGAGGACTTGGCTTTGGGGGTTCCCAGCAGAGCTGAAGTTAGGAAGGAAGGGAAAGCGTAATGCAAGGACCCCGCTCATCACCTTGTTGTTGCCATCCTTGCTTTGGCAAAGCCCTTTCCAGGAGCCATGTGCCCCTTCCCAAAGATGCCTGGCAGATGTTGGGGCAGGGGTTGGGGTTAGCCCCTCGTGGGCAGTGGGACCTGCTGGGGGGTGGCTGGGGTGGGCAGGGCTGTGAGCTCTGCTGGTGCTGCGGCCAGCCCGACCTCGCTGCTTGCTCTAAACAGTTCAGGGCCAGTTCTCTGCAAGGAGAGCTGGAATTGCAGGTGAGTGCCAGGGTAGAAGCATCCAGGTATGGCCTGTTCAGCTTTCCTTGCTTAAGGAGCTGCAGGAGTGAGCTGCAGGGATGTGTGAAAGGGGTCAGCTGGTGGCTCTTTGCAAGGCTGTTAGTCCACTTACACCACCTCCTAGGATGGTCTTGCCAGCTGGCTCATCCTTTAGGGAAGTTTCAAGAGGCTTATCACAATCTTACTAGAAATCTGTCCACTTCTATTAATCTGCTTGTCTCTCCTTGTCTCGCTCCCGAGCGCTCCCCTGCACATTCATCTGCACAGCCCTGCTCTGCTGCTGGCCCACACCATCCCTGCTGCTTCCCAGAGCCTTGTGTAGGGCATGCACTGTCACTTTTCACTGTCCAAGATATTTGTGCTTTATGTATAGAGAGATACTATATTTTTAAAGGTTTTCTTTGAAGGTGACACTCCTGAAAAGAGCCTGGGTGCTTTGCTGGCTGGGTGGAGGTGCAGGGTGGTACCAGCAGCAAGCTGAGTGCAGCTGTGATTAAGGCAAAGCCCACTCCTGTGTCAGGTCCTGCTCAGCTGCAGGCTTAGAGTGGAGCTTGGCAGCAGCACCAGGGGCAAGTAATGGTGGGTGGGAATCACCTGCACCCCAAAATCGGGGTGGTTCCTGCTTTGCTGGGCAGTGCTGGACTTGGCTTGAGCAAGGAGCAGCAGAAGAGCTGTCAGACTTTGGGAGGTGAGAGGAATGAATGCTCACCCTGGGTCTCACAGCAGTGGGAAGGGGTTTGTCAGTGAAGCTGTTGACAGGACAAACGACACCTGCACAGTGATGTGGCTCTTCCTGGCAGAGCTTTTCCTTGCAGCTCTCAGAAGCATGTCAGCACTGGGGTTAACAGCCACGTAGGCACTGAGGAAAGAGAATGAATAGCTTGAGGAAGGTTAAGCCTTAATACCCAAACAAAGCAAAATAATGGTGTATCGTTTGACGAGGATTAAATGAGCTGTGAGATCTCTGGCTCTAGAGGCCCGGCTAGGAAATGCACAGCCTTTGACAGAGGTGGCTTGGCTGTCCCTGCTTCCAGAGACAGCGTCCGTGTGCTGGTGCAGGTGCTGGAGCCGCCCATCTGCCTCTCCCCTTGACTTTCACAGGGATGCTCTTCCTCCCGCACAACACATTGTTTGCTCTCCTTGAATGTTACTAGCAGGCAGGGAAAGAGATCAGTCTGTTTTTTTCCAGAATAGTCAGCTGACTTCATCCCATGGGAAGTGGTTGAAAAGCATGAGACAGGTGGGTTGGCGCTCTTGCTTTGTAGCCCTCCATAATTCCAGCAGGAGAAGGATAAACGGGAGAACTGCAGTTGCTGGGTACATTTCCGTGTTTGCATTTGAAAGAGCTTGATAGGCTGTGATTAACGGGGCTAAATGGAAGCTTGATAAATGGTACCATAAAAGGAACCTCAAACAAAAATGGCTTTACAAGGAGGCCTTGGGGTGCGTGTAAAGGGCAGACTGGGGGTCTGGTGTAATGTGTTTGGTTATGGTGGGCACAGAGCACTGCAGGCTCTGTCCCTTGCCTGTGTGTCCCTGCTGAGGGACAGCCCTGTGGCTGTGCAGACACTCCTGCAGGTGTTGTTTCTTTCCTGGTTCAAGTTAATATTGTGTTCCCAAATTGAGACTACCACATGTGCATCCCAGAGCCCCCCGTGTCCCCATAGCCAGGCTCCAATTAAGGATGCTCTAAAAGCAGCAGGCCAGCTACCATGGCCTTGCAGATGAAAACCACTGGCCTAATCTATTTTTACAGTGAATTAAACTAGAAAAAGGTACTGCCACTCTAGAATAAGAAGCCACCTGGGGAGTTAACCCAGAATAGTTGTTCTGCTTTGAATTCGCGCCCTATCTCACTTCAAAATAACTTTCACTCCATATATGCAGGCCCTGTAAATGCAAAATACAGGGCATGGCTTAAGGATCCCCGACAGAACCAGGAAAACACCTTCTTTTTCCTGAGGTCTTCTCTACACCCACACACACTCCTTAACTCAGGCATCCTTCTCTGTCATCAATCTGTCCTATTTCACACTCAATCCCCTGCACTCAGCTGTGCTCCTTTCCCACCCCCAGCTCTGTGCTTTGCTCCAGCGCCCTGCTGCCAGCTCCCACCACCTCTGCTCTCCTGCCCTGTGCCCATCCAGCTGCTGAGCAGCTCACACACAGTGAAATGAGCATCCTGAGTGCTCCATCCGTGTCAGGGTTGCACAAAGAGCTTTTCCCAGGCTGGCTGGAGCTTCACCACCGTTCTCAGTGAGTCAGTGAGCACCAGCTAAGAGACAGCATCAGGTGGTTTTTCAGAGCTGGGGCTGATAACTTAGGCTGGGCAGGGCTTGCAGGTGTAAATTATTTGCAGTGGCCAAAGGCTCTGCTCTGGTGCTGCTCTGGTCTTGTGTCCATTGAGAGGAGCAGTGGGGATGCTGGCATGGTGGTTTGGGTTGTCTGGGACATTGTTCCTTTGGATTTGTCAAGCTCAAGTTAAATGTATATAATTTTAACATCTCCTGATTCTTTGGGGGCTGACTCATGCTTTCTTGGCCTGAGTGATTCATAGCTCTTGAACTCCATTGCTAAATTCATTATGCAACAATTACAGGGTTGGAAATGCCACCCTATGTGCACACAAACAAGCTGGCAGCAATTCCCCCCTCCTTTTCTCTCACCCTGAGTTGCCAAGAGACCTTCCTTGTGAGTTTGCTCTTGTCCCTGCTTTGTAGGTGAGGGTCTGCTTTGTCATGATGCACTGCCCTTGAGCTGGCAGGGGCAGGAGTTGCAGGTTGGGTATTTCTGGGAGAGAGGAGAGAGGACAGCCTGGAGGGAAGGATGGAGATGCACAGCTTCACTCATCAGGACCAGTTGCCTTAATTTTGTCTCAAGTACTCCATATGATGTTATGGCATAGCCATGGCATCCTCAATGATCTGTATGGGAAAACCCAAGCTTGAGGTGCTGCTCTTAGGTGGCTCCATGTGGTGATGTTGGAATTTGGCAGCATTTCAAGGACACACATTCAGCTTGATGACTGGCACAGCAGCTCAAAGGTCAAAAACCCTTCCAAGGAGAAGGACCAAGGAAGGCAGGAGAACCCTGTGCTGGCTGTGAGGTGTCCAGTAATACCTTCATTTTCTCTCCTTGATGGGGCTAAGCTGAGATTTGGGGATTTGTGTAGGACTTGGCTTTTTATTAGTGAGGTCTCAAGCAAGAGTTCACCTGCTATGTGAAGTTAAGTGGGTTTTGTACTGGGTGGGCTTTGTTTGCTGCCTTCCTTAACCCCCCAAAGCAGTGGGTGGGAGCAGTGCTGTAGGGCTGTCAGTGGGATGCAGAAGGGCCATCCCCACCATCTGATGGATTGATCAGATTTTGGGCTTTAAGATGCCCCTGCTACCTGAATTTGACTTCTACACTGGTCTTTCTACCATCCAAATAAGACTTTTTATCAGAACAAACAAGTGAGGTACCTACTGAATGGCAGGGTTGGCATTTCTGCCTAGGAAGCCCTCCAGAAAGTGTTCCCTAAGAGGAGCCATTCTTCCCAGCTGAGTTCTGGCCCTTAAATCTTGATCTCTTTGGGAAGAGTCTCTCCTGGACAGGTCTGACTGCACATTGGGGCAGCAGAGAAGAATGGCTGAACGTTGGGCTCATGAGTGGCTGAGGTTTTCCAAGGTTTTCCTTGGTTCTCCTTGGCCTGTAGCAGCAGAGCCTTTGTGCTTGTAATCCCAGGAACAGCAGAAGCAAAGTAAGAACCTGGACTGGTGAGGAGGAGAGCTGTACCAGCAATTCTGGTTCTGTGCTTGTAAGTCAAGTTAATCTAAAGTACCCAAAATCCTATTTTCAAACTAGTAAATGGTAAATATTTGATTAAACTGGATGCCAGAGCAATTGTATTGTCAAAGCAGCAAGTCAAGCCAACAACCACCCTGTCTGTGGCCAAGAGGAGATGCAGAAAACCCAGAAAGTAGGGCATGTATGGTGACGTGGGGGTTGATAGCTGCGCCTAAAAATAAGGTTTTCAGAAACAGAAAATCTGCCTCGCAAGCAAGGCAGTGGCAAGCTGCTCCCAGAGTCTGATTTCAGTCTGAAACTGGTGATGTTGGCACGGCAGAGAGCTGTGCTAAGGTTTTGTTAGCATTCTGCTAGGAAAACATTTCGTTTCAATCTCATGGCTTGCATCTGAGATAAGGCGAGTTCCTCTGGAGCAGAGGTGGGAGTGAGAGGCGGTGCTGCCTCTCCCCTGCAGGATTCCTGCTCATCTGCATCTTAAGGAGCCTTTGTCCTCTTCAAGTATTGTGGTTCCACTTTCTAGAAGATGCTCTTGTGATGTTCCTGCAGGCTTTCAGGGCAAACAGCCTGGATTGCCTGATGTGGGTGTGCTGATGGGTTCTGCTGTGCATGGGCTGGCCCTGGTACCCTGCAGCAGCTGTAGGGTGATTTACAGACCCCACCTGCTCTGTAGGTGTTGGATCAGCAGCCTCAGGGCCCCTCCTGCACGCTGGGGGCTAACCTGGACCTGCACAGTCTGGGGGAACTGAAGGATGAATTTTTTGGGGACACTTGCATGGTTTACCAGATCAGTAAGTCATCATGGAGTTCACTGAGGTATAAGGGCTAAACCCTAGACAACAAATCCAGTTGTTTGAGCTGTCTGGAACAGAGCATCCTGCCCTGTCAAATGGATAATTAATTTTTCCCAAAGCCTCACCTCTTTACTCTCCCTGCAGAGCCTGTGGGCACCCAGCAGAGCAGAGGGAGAAGGGTAACACTATCCTTAGTAGCTGTACAGACTCCCTGATGGATGCAGGATGGGTCAGAGTGTGTCTTTTTATCTTGTTTTGTTAAGACCTTTTGAGGATGATTGGAATTGTTATAGATATGCTCAATAATGTCCATAAGCTTTAGAGCTGAAAGCATTTTGTTAGCAGTAATTAAATGCAGCCGCTATTTAAAATGGATGGATCAGATGACTGGGAAGAGAATCCTCTCATAAATCTCCCACAAAATCAATATTCCTCCTGTCAGGTGTGTAGCAAACGCTTTTAAATTCTGCCAATCACTGGCTTTGTCACCGTGCTGGCAGAATCACACCTTTGCCTTGGATAGAGACAAGCAAGGCAGGACTTTCTTTTGGTGGCAAAACCCCGGGAAATCAGTAAAAATTGAGGAATGTAGTCCCCCTTGTAAGAAGGCACAGCTCTGAGGGTGCATATCTGCATGGGGCAGGTGGGATTCCCAGTGTGGGTGTTCCAGGGAAACATCCCTGCCCATAGCTGGGAGCCTGCAGGAGCCCAGCTGCTGTCACATCCCATGCTGGCACAGCCTGAGCTGCCCAGGAGCTGCAGATGGAAAATCCAGGCACTTATCTAGCTTGTTGCTCTGCCAGAATAGGGCTGGTCCCAGGATTATTTTTTTTCTGTGGGCCAAAATATGTGTAAATGGCTTTAAACAATGGAAGGATTTCTGTTAAAAAGAGTGGGGTGCTGGCGTGAATAGGGCTTTAATTTATATCTTGGGGGAAGGGTGTGGGCTCTTCCAGTGGTGTTTTTGAGATTCTGTTGGAAATTAGCTTGGGGTTTGCTTTTTTTTTTTTTTTTTTTTTTTTAATTTTTTCCCCCCATGTCTTATTTTAAAGCCTGTTTTGAGGGAAAATTGCTGTTTCCCAAATTACAGATCTCTCAATGTGTAGCTGAAAATGTCAGGAAGAGGGATGCAGTTTTGGAAGCCTCCACACATCTGTCTGTGGCAGAGTTGATAAAAAATGGAAGCTCTAACCAGAAAAACAAATAAAAAGAGGTAATATCACTGTCACAGATGGGTCTGCTTTCCCTGCAGGTGTCTGCATTGCAATCCCCACTCCCATATAATGTGCTGTGGAAAAAATAAATGGAGAGCCCAATCGGAGACTTATGCCCTCAATTAATTTTTGTTCCACATAATGGGAGCTGCTGCATGCCTTTCCTTCAATATTTAACTGCCTGACTCAGAGGAGGGGCTGCTCTCGTGCGAGGGAAGTTGGGATTCGCTTCATGTTTGCACAGAAATCCCATTCTGATCCTCTTTCTTTGCCTAAGGGCAGGGATCCTGCTGCTCCTCTGATGCTGGAGATAAATTTTGTTAGCAGACACTTTTCTGCTAAGGGGAGCAAAGGAGAGGGGTGTGTGCTGGATTCTTGAAGGAATAAAATTTCCCTGTCTTCAAGCATCATCTTCCCTGGAGCCGTGTGTCTGTCTGGGGCACAGTCAGAGGGGAGAGCTCTGCTCCTGGTTGTGTGAGCTCAGCCCCCAGCTCAGGGAGAGGAGGAATCAGGACAATTAGGGAGTGCTGTCTGCAGCTTTACACTCTGTGAAGGTTTGGCACTGGGGTAAAGGGGAATGAATGCCTTGTTCTGGTGTAGTTTGAAATTGAGCCCTGAACTTTCTGATTTTTTAACTCTGCTCGAAATTGCTGTCAAGATTTCCAAGCTCAAGCTGGCAGAAATGCCCCTCTCCCTTCTCCTTGTGGAAATTCATGGCCAAGAGCCCAGGGTGTTGTTTTTACTGATTCACTGATTGACCTGAAAGCAGAGGGGAACCCAAGGCATCCCCCTTGGGAAGTACAAGGGGGCTGAGCAGTTTTTACAGCTCCAATGCATCCTTCAGCTTGTTCCCAGTGCCTGGCCTGGAGCTACACCTCAAACTGGGGCTGGAACAGCCCATTCTGCCCATGGATGTGGAGGAAGAGCCAGTGAGAGTGGAGCTTGGCTGGTGAGGAAGATGATAGGGAATAAAAATAGAGAGTGAAGAAGAAACCCCCAGCTACCAATGAGTGGGAAAACCAATCACATGGAAGTTCTAGACTTGAAAATTTCCCCAGGCAAGGGCAGTTTAATGCAGAAAGGTGGCAGCTCTGAAGGGCTGTGTTGGAGCAGGAGCAGAAAGGTGCATTTGCTCTGCAGAGCTTTTAGAGGAAGGATTTTTAAAACGCCTCCAGGTCCTGCCTGCTGCTGGGGCTCCAGGAGCAGCTTTGCACAGGAGCCACGTGGAGGGAAGTGAGATCTGAGCTGGTTTAGCTTTAATGCTCTGGCTTGGTCCTAAACTGTGTGTGTGAACTGTGCTCAAAGCCCTTCCCTGCTGTGTCTGCTGAGCCCCCAGACTGAGCTCTACAGCCCTTTATGTCTGGGGACCACCACCAGGTTTGTTACTCCTCGCTGCACACTGATGTGGGGGAGGACTGCTTAGCACAGAAGGATTTTTAAATTTTTTTTTTTTTTTTTTTTTTTAAGGAAGCCCACGTTGAAATATGGATAGGAAAAAGAATGTATATTGTGCTGTGTTGGGTGTTTACAGGAAATATATAGTGAAAATAGTGAGGGGCTTTCCTCAAACAACTGCCAGTATTGTTAGGAGTGGAACAGTTGGAAGGAGAAAAGAAAGAGGCACTTAAAATGTTTTATTACCTGTGTTAGTTCCAAAGAGATGTTTTTTTACTTTCTGCTTCACTTTTTTTTTTTTTTTTTTCTTTTTGCTTGTATTTTATTCCCTGTGCTGGGAAGGAGCTCATTGAAGACAGAGAGATTATCTGGAATTAGAGATAAAGCAGCCAAACCAAAATGTTTTTAATTCTCTGGAGAATAATTTAGCTTGAAATTTTGAGCTTTCCATCAAGCTAGAAAAATAATTTACAATGATGCACCCTTCACACCACCTTTGCAGCAGGCAGCAATGAAAATTCCTTTGCTGCAGGTGGTAAAACAGTATCTTCACTTTAAGAAGGTAATTGGGACACAGATTAAGTTACTTACTTTGCATACAAGAAACCTGTGGGAACGCCAAGAATCTCTCCTGAAACTCCCAATTTCTGACAAGAGATCTCTCACTCAGAATATTTCTGTATCTGCTCTTCCCCACCAGCACTCCAGGGCAGATGTGGGAGTTGTGCTCCCTAAGGGGTCCTGGCTAAAATATATCTGTATATATATATTTATTTTTTTTAAAAAAAGTGATGTTTCCTGCCACTTTCCCTGTCATTCCTTCAGGAGGAACCATTCTTCTGATAGTGCTGAGCATCTGCTGCTTAAAGTGTAGCTGAAGCCCCAAGTGAGGAAAGGAGCTGTTTTCTTCTGAGATACCTGTAAAATTAAATCAGGCAGCAACAATTCTTGTAATTTTCACTCCTCCATGTGGTTAACCTGTGGGTGACACAGCGAATCATATGGTGAGTGCAAGAAGAATTTGCTACCAGAAGTAAATGGCCAGAGCTCTCAGAGTAGCACTGAAGGACTAGGTTCCACCAGCACCTTGTGGCAGGAGCACAGGGCTAGAAATAACAATGCTGAGGTGTTGGTATGGCTCTGGCAGTGAGTTTGCTGCCCAGAGAAATGCCAGAGACCTTGACCTGCGTTCATCTGCTCACCTGTGGATGCTCTTGAGCTCTGGAGAAGGGTTTCTGTGAGGACACTGGCTGAGGTGTGTCCAGCTGATGTTTGATATGCTGCCTTGTGCTCTGTTCAGGTTTCTGCCTTCAGCCTTGCCACCAGCCCTGCTGTCCAGAGGAGGTGGTGGTCAGTGCCCACCTGTGTCACAGTCCATGCACAGAGACCCAGACAAGGGAGATGGTACAACCTATCTGGCTGGGTGATATTGGAGAAATAAAATTTAGGCTCCAGAATAAAAGGAAACCCTTCAGGAGGCTGGAAATGCTTCTCTGTAGGAAATGGGACTGTGTCCTGTGGTATTGGAGGTGAAAATGAGTGTTTTGGGGCTATGATTCCACAGAGGAATAGCTCTTGTGATTTGAAGTCCCCATCCCAGTTTGCTATGTGGTCACTGTTGGTATCCACCCCTCTGTCTTGGTTTGAAAACCCAGTTGGGCTCAATGCAGTGTCCTTATTGATGGTGCTCTAATGAAATGTTTTCCTAAAAGTGATAGGAAGTGACAGAGGCAGTTTTATAAAAAAACAGTTTCAGGTTGTGATGGTATAAGCATGAAGGACCCTCTTGATTTGATGCACTCTCTACTAATTGAAAAAATAAACCACACAAACACCAAGAGCTCCTCTCCAGCACAGGGCTCCCTGTTCCCATCAGGACAGGAGAGGGGTTTGTTTCCCACCTTCCTGGAGGTGCTGCAGATGAGAGCAGCCCAGGTGGAGGGGTGGGGTGAGTGCCTTGGCAGAGCTGCTGTGGGTGCGTGCTCTGCAGGGACAGGCTCAGGAAATGCCTTGGAGCCTGTTCCTCTGGGAAGGGTGGGAGAGGGACACTGCTGCCCTTCCCAGCCACTCTGGGCTGCAGAGGGAGGGAAAGGACCCCAGCCCCTTGTGTGTGGCCAGCCCTGGGGCACATCCCTGACCGCCCTTGCCTCCCTTGGGGATGGCTGAACTCCTGTGCCTGCCTTTCCCTGCTGCTCCTGCCTGGCCCTGGGGCTGTCACCTCCTCTCAGTGCCTTTCTGGCTGGCTCTGGATGGTGTTTGGCTTTTGGGCTCCAGTGAGCTCTTGCCTCTTTGGGGGCCAAGTGATGAAGCTCTGCTGCTTCCTCCAGAGCCTGGGAAGATCCTGGCCAGTAGCAGGAGCACCCATCAGAACACACATCTTTGGCTGGTCTGTATCCCTTAGCAGGGACAATGCTGGAGGTGATGCCCAAAGGAACAGCCTCTGCATTCTTCACTGGTGCCTGGTGCCAGAGGCTGTGTTCAGCAGAAGGGCTGCAGTGGGCTGGTCACCTTGCATTTCATGGGACAGGAGCACAGATTGGCCTTGGCCCTAGCAGGGAGCAGAAGAGGTTGATGTTAATGAAATAAATAAATCAGGCACCACCTCCTCTGCTGCCTGCTTATGCACTCAGATCCTTGCTGCAGGCTTTTGTGCTTGGTTTCCAATTCCAGTGGAGAGATTAGCTTGTCATGGGGAGGAGAGGGCTATTTCTGTCTCTTCATGCCACTGAGTTGACTTTTTGCTGCAGACACCTCACCTAATCATCCAGGCCCAGTCCTGCAGGTGTCTCACCATGTGCTATCCAGTGGTGGGAAATTATCTCTTTAACTTCATAAGTGGCTACTCTGGGCCTTCCTGTTTTCCCTTTGCTTGAAAGCTTTAAGAAATCTCCAGTTTTTCACTTCAAGGTGTCCCATTCAAGGGTTGTTCTTCCATGGTTTGTGTTTGTATTTTTTTTAAGTGGAATAAAACTGAAATCAGTTGATGACACTTAAGTGAAGGACTTCTATGAGTGTTTGTGTTCTGCATCAGTGTCATGCTGTGCTTTAACTGCTGCCTTGGGGAGATGTGACAGAGGATTTGCAGGTCTCAGCTCCAGCTTCATCATCAGATGGGGAGATGAGGGGGTTCTCCATCCTCACTCAGCTGCATGGCTGCTTTAACAGAGCCTGCTCCAGCCTCAGCAGTGTTATGGCAAACTGCAAGTTGAGTGCTTTGTAGGAAGGTCAGGGGGGCAGCTCTGAGTGTGTGCTGGTGGAGGAAAATGAGTCCCTTTGGTTTTCATCTCTGTGGGATGCAGCTGCCAACCTCAAGGTGTGAAATGGGAAGGAGTGTGTGTGAGAGACACCTTCAGACAGGGTTGGTGGCACAAGCTGCACCCCCTGCCTCAGTGAACTCTCATTTCACAGAGCTGCCATCTCTTCTTGTATTATCAGTGAGTAACCTTGCCTTGAAAGTCCTTTGGGGCTTAGTCAGGTGAGACAAAACATACAGGACATGCAAATTTACAAAAAAACCCACAATGGTGTTGGCCAACACTTGTGTGCCTTTCTCAGGAACCAATCCTTGGCTGGGTCAGAGTGAGCCTTTCCCTGCTGCAGTGCAGGGAGGTGGGGATGGCACGAGAGCCTTGCCTTCCTTCTGGCCCCTGAAACAGCCCCCATTGTCCCTGCAGGGCCAGGGCTGTGTGTGTGTGGCAGGATGTGCTCAGCCTGGTGGCACCAGATCTGCTGAGCTCATGGAAACTGCTCAGCTCGCTCCAACACGAGCAGTGGGGCTTTTTTCTGCCCCCTCTACGTCTTTAAATAAAACGGAAACCAAAATGTGATGCCTTGCAAGCCACAGCCACCCACACAGCCACTTCTGTGTCACTCTGCAGGTAAACAGATGCTGGGGCCTGAACCTGTGCTATAGTTAGCCTGACCTGTTTGTGCCAGGAGTCAATGTGCCATTTCTTTAGGTGCAGGGAAGGAACCAGGTCACTGGAAAACAGGCAGCCAGAGTGATGGGGCCAAAGTCTTTCTGGGGCTCTGGGGTCTGTGAGAGTGACAGGGAATCATGTCTGGGAGAAGTTGAGCTGTGTGCACTTCAGGAAGAGCTCTCAGGGTGACTTTTAGAGGTTCATTTTCTGTTTGGATTGAGGACGTGCTGGTGTTTGGTACTTCCAGAAATGTCTTGATGGCTTTGGATCTCCCCTCTCCATTTCACTCCTGTTTGCAGATCACTTGAATCTCCCATTTCTTCTGTTGTGAGAGGACGAGGTGCATTCAGGAAAGCTGAAACATGGGCAAGCCCAGCCACACTTGTAAATCAGTGTCCTGTGGCTCTTTCCAAGGTGCAGTCCTAAACGCACAAGAAAACTTCCAGCTTATCTTGTGAAATGCTGAAATAAAGTTCCCTGCTTTAATAATCCCGCAGAATTTGGTCCTCATTTCTGCTCCAGGTGTGTTTTGGAAAATATTTGTTCATCTTTGAGCAAACAATGGCAGAAGTGGCCTGGAAAGGGAGCGAGGTGGGAGTGCCTGTGCTGTATTCCAAGAGGCATTTCCTGCCCTTATCTCCCCTCCTTCGAGGTATTGTAACTGGGGCTTCAGATCTGCAGGCTGTGCTGCTGCAGCAGAGACTGAGATTGCCAACAAAGATACTTCCCAGGAATGCTTGCCAGGGGCAGGAGCTGAGTTCACCAGAGGTGCTGAAGAGCTTTCCAGCCCAGCGCCTGCGCTCGGGAAATGCGTCTGTCCCAAAATAAAAGCTTTTTGGGAAGTGCATTCATGCATTTTCTGTGGGGTTTCTGGGGGCTGTGGTGAGTCCCAGCCTGTGGGGGCTGTGGCAGGGGCCAGGGACAGCTGTGAGTGGCTCTTGTGCTGTGGAGGAGCCATGGCACCCTTCCCTTGCTTTCCAGTGCTATGCTAAAGCCACAAGTTGGTGTTTTCCATCTCAGGCAAGTGAATTGAATTTAAATTTTGAGTTACTAGCTCCCTTATGGAAAACATTGCAAGGATTTGGGCTTGTTCCTGTGTGGAACTAAAGCATTATTTGGCCCTCTTAAATTCTTAGGGGATTAAACAGGGTTTTTTTTTGCTGTTCAGGTCAGTCCTGAAGTCCTCAAAATAAGGTTTGCAGGTGCTGCCGATGCTGTCCTTGGCTGTTTGCTGGATAGAGCAGCTTCCCAGACCTGCCTGTGTGCTCTGGCTGAGTTTGTTTGTTTTCAGTTCCCAAACCAATTACCTGCTGGAGGAAATTGTGTGTCTCGCTCTCAGCCTGCCCAGATATTTATAGGTAAGGTCAAGCCCCCGTGGAAGGTCTGTGGCAGTGTTTAGCAGTGTGGATGCCTCAGCCTTGTGGGATTCTGTGGGTGTGCTGGATGTGCTGCCTGGTGTGGACACTGCCCTGCTGCCCCTCAGTCTCCTCCATGGGCTGCTTCACCCTCTGAGAGGGATGAGCCGTGGCTTTTCCTGGCTCACCTGTGTGGGGTAAGGGTTGGTATCCTCACCATGGCTCTCAGCTGGGTCTGGCTGCCTCTCTTCTGCTACTTTTCCCATAGATTCTGTGCATCCAGTGCCTACCAGGCTTTGCTTCCTCTCATTTGCAGCAGCAGAGTTGAGCTTCAGCTGTTTTATTGAGGCTTTCTCAGGTGCTTGTGAATACTTAAGTTCTTCAGTTGTCCTTTCCCATCAACACTTTATTTTCTTTTTTCTTTGTCCCCTCCAAGCTGGCTGAACCACACGAGCTCTCATCTCACAGCTGGTTATTTGCTGCTTGCCTGGATTTTGTGTGAGCCCTTCAATGTGCTTTGCACAGGTCTGTTTGGAAAGGATTAATTCAATTTGCTTGTGATGTTGGCTTTATTTCCTCTTGGACATCTCCTGAAATGCAGGCTGTTTTCTCCTGGGCAGCTGCCCATGGGTCCCTGGTTGGGCACTCTGTGGGTAGCCCTGCTCAGAGGCTGCTGTTGTGGTCACACCAAGGGTCAGGAGCTGTGAACTGACTGCTCTCACTGCTGTGCTTGTGGACCCTGAACTGCAAAACCACAGTGATTTAGTGTGTGGTGAAGAGAAAACCTGAAGGAAGAGAGAAATGAACACAACCCCTGTGTTTTTCAGAGCTGAGGTGGTTTAAGTGTTGGTAATACCTGGGAGCTAGGTCTATCCAGCTGTCCTCAGCTGGGGCTGGATGGATGAGGCAGAGCAGCACAGATGATGCTCCTGGTGGGTAAAGTTCCTCTGGGAAAATCTGCCTGGCCTTGGGGCACCAGACTGATAGCCCAGATATCTCCAGCCTCTGGCTTCTGTGTTATTTGTGCTGGAATGGCCTGGCCTGGTGTCTGTGACTGCCCTGGGCACTGCAGCCTCCATCTCCTCTGACCTGTGCTTTGCTCAGGCTGAAGTGGCTCGGGGAGGTGGCTGCTGCTGTGAGCAGCACTGCAGAATGGGCACACCTGGAGCCAGGGTGTTGGGGAGGACCAGCCCAGGGAAGGATGGAAGTGTCAGTACCCAAACTGTTCCCAGCTTGTCTGACAAATGGTATCAAACTGGTGGGAGATCTTTGTTCATTAAGGCTTTATTCTGCCAGTAGGAGAGGGTTAATGTGAGCAGTAGACATGAACGAGGAAATTCTGCTTAATCAAGAGGGTTTTTCTGGGCTGTTTGGAGTGGGGGAAGGGGCAAATCGCCAAGGCCAGTAAGAACAATTAAATTAATTAAAGCACAGTTAACTTGGCTGCCTTTTGAGAAGGTAGATGTTGCCTGTTGGGTTTTCCAGCAGGCTGAACTCCTGTGCTTGATGATACCTGATCTCCCCTGCTCTTCTGCTCATTTCAGGTTCCCACCACATTCCCACCGGACTCTGCCATGGGCCCTCCCCAGCTCAGCCTCAGCATGCTGGTATAGCAGCAGGTGGCTGCCATCCTGAGGACCTGTGGTGGGACATTCCTTCCCACTGGGTTATCCTCCCTCTCCCCTCTCTGGGCAGAAGCCATGGATGCCCACGTGGACCTGCTGACCGAGCTGCAGCTGCTGGACAAGGTGCCCACGCTGGAGAGGCTGCGGGCAGCCCAGAAACGGAGGGCTCAGCAGCTGAAGAAATGGGCCCAGTATGAGAAGGAGATGCAGCACAAGAAGAGGAAGCATGAAAAGAAGAGAAATGTTGTGAACAGAAAGAAAGTGTCTTTTGAAGCCAGCGTTGCTCTGCTGGAGGCTTCTCTGAGGAATGACGTGGAGGAAGGTATGGCACTGGTGGTTTTGTCTGGCTGCCTGTGAGCTCCAAGTGTGAAACCCTCCGTGGTGTCAGAGGCATCTGTGCTGTCATCTGTGCTGCCCTTGCTGTAGTGTTGGGCTCTAAAGCCTTGCCATCTCTGAGGTCCTGAAAGCCCCATGTGACACCAGCGTTACCTTGGTTGGCATCAGGAGTGGGTGCATGAGTGCCAGGATAGGGCAGGAGCTGTGACTGAGCTTTGGGTGAAGGAAGGCAGTTTTCATCCCTTTCCTTCTCACACTTCCTACTTACAGGAGGTGTGAAACCCTTCCTTGCCTTCTGGGTCTGCCTCTCAGTGGTTTTACAGAAGTCTGTCGCAGGGATTTACATGTCCGTGTAAATCTCTTCAGTTTCCCTGCTTGAGGGCATGGATTCAGAGCTACATGAATATATGATTTTTTTTCCCAAAATACTGGGAAGCACAGCTTTGCTTAGTTCTTCCTGAAGAACAGAACTGTAAATTGTTCCAAAATTGGTTTAATTGCACCATTGCAAAGTGGATGAAAGTGCTTTGCTTCTGCTACAAAATCTGAAGGGAGGAGAAAAAAATATGTCTAAAAGTCAATAACCATTAGCTTCAGCACAGCATGGGGGAAAACCTGTGATCTCTGGGGAGCTGAAGAGTGCTTAGGAGTAAAAATATCTTTTGCAGGAGAGCTGGAGCAGCCTTTGGGGTTGGTGCTCTGCAAGGCAGTGGAATTGGTGTGATCTTCCTGATCCCTTGGCATGGCAGAGGAGGGTGCTTAGGAAACCTGGCCAGTTGAGCATCTCTGCTAGAGAATGTTGCTCTAGTTTCCAGCACCCTCTGCAAGAGGCAGTGTATCCTTGCAGGGTACGTGGGTGGAAGGCAAGGATCTTGTCTTGTCTCGTGAAGAATCTCCCCAAAGCCATGTCCCTGTTTCTGAGCAAGCCTTTTCTGCCCTGTAACTTGTCCTTGTGTGTGTGTTTTGCTCCTGTTTGGAAACAGAGCATGGACAGTGGTGATCCTGCCTGGGCAGTGTCACTGCATTTGCCAAGCCCTGCTGTGGCTCTGGTTCTTTGTGCATTTGTGACCTCCCTGGGACAGCAGACCTGTGATAATGCCCAGGAGCTGCAGGCTTTTGTTCATTCCTTCCTTGCTTTAGAGGTTTCATAGCTCTTTCCAGCTCTCTGCTTCAGTGGCCCCATGTTTCTGCTGTGGTTTTCTAGGAGGGCTCCAGCAGTGAAGCCAGCTGTGACTGCTGGCCTTGCCTGAGTGGACAGGTTTGTGACTTGTATCAGCTCTGCCTGTGCTGGCAGGTACTGGCAGGCTGTGGTGTGGGTTTCATACCCAGCTGTTCAGCTACAAATGACAGGTCACAGTGTTGGGACAGAGGATGAGAGTTTGATCATCTTCATTCTGTGTGGTGCTGGTGCCTCTGTGGTTGGGGCTGTGATGGGTCTGCAAGGGGCCCAGCCTTGGAGTTTTGCTTTCAGCTCTTTCTGGTTTGGGATCTGAGCTGTTTGAAAGAGGGCCTACAGATGTTCTCTCATTTTGTGAGGGATGCAGGAATGTGGAGGTGTTTGTGACCATTCCTGGTGAAGGATGGCTCTGCTCCCTGCGGGCAGGGCTGGCCTGTGTCCATGCTGTCACACCAGTGTTCTGGGAGCAGGTCCTTGGACAGTGGTCTTGCACCACATGTGGACATGGGCCCTTCACTGCTGAAGCTGCGGAGTTGAGCTTTCAGCTCCCAGCTTCACTCTTTTCCTCCTGTGAGGGAAAATCCATCGCTGCATGTCTCTTTTGGCACCACAATCCTATTGACCTCTTCCCGTGGGCAAGCCCAGGCTGTGGGCTTGAACCAGCAGCTCTTTCCAGTGTGATGCTGGTGATAAAACCCAAATGGTACAAAGCCACTTCCTGCTAACAGAAAATCAGTCTCTCCACCCTCTGGAGAGGACAAGGGACAGTATTCCCAGGGCACAAGTGCTTCCCAAGTAGCTGGATTTTTCAAATGCCTCAAGTTTTTACAGTGAATTTGTTTTGTGCTCAATCAGTTTAAGTCCTAGAAGTGGTGTGTGGGCAGGTTCTGTGCCTGCTCTGCCCCCTCTGTGATGTGGGACCATTATAAGGGGAGGAGGGGATGGAGTCAAACCTAGGTGCCAAACTGGCAAAATTCTTTATCAAGAAAGTGTGGGAACTCGTGGGCTTTCAGAGGTCCCAGGTGATTATTTTGATATATGAATCATCTTTTGTTTCCATGTGGGATGTGGAGGGGGAGGTGAAGTATAAATGATTAAGGAGTTGATAAGTCAGTGTGAGGAAGGTTGGAGCTGGGGGTGCAGCTGGCACGTGTCACCTCCGAGCTGCCTCTGGCTGTGCCATTTCCATTCCTTGTGACTTTTCTGTTCATTTTTATCATTCTCACCCCCAAAGGGGGAGAGGGGATGGTGGGAGCTGCTGTGCAATGAAATCAGGGAGGAGAAAGTGGAGTTGGGTACTGAGCTGTCTCTTTGTCCAGATGATGTCTGAGGCTGAGGCGTGTATGAGCACCTCCTGACGTGGTAGTTGAGTGCTGTAGGATGGAGGAGGTGGGTGCAGAACCCAGCCCTGCTTTTCATGGGTCCTGAGGTCCTGGGCATGCTGCTTTCACTGTGTTTTGCCTGCCTCTTGCCCAGGTGTGATTTGGAAAGCTGACATGTGACAGGCAAGAGGGAATGGCCTCAAGTTGCACCTCAGGGTCGGTTCAGATTGGTTATTAGGAAAAATTTCTTCACCAAAAGGGTTATCTGGCCCTGGCAGAGGCTGCCCAATGCTATGGTTGAGTAACCATCCCTGGAGGGATTTAAAAGATGCATCAGTGTGGCACCTGGGGACATTGGCAGTACTGGGAGAATGGCTGGACTTGCTGATCCTGGAGGGCTTTTTCAACTTTGATTGTTCTGTGGTTCCATGGTCCCAGTGTGGTGCCAGGCAGGACTGGAGGCAGGGGCTCCTGGAGACCATCAGCCCCAGCGTGGGCAGGAGCTCTGAAAGGGTGATGGCTCCTGTCTGCTTGTTCCTCACATCTTCTGCAACAGATCTGTCAAAACATCCCAGGTTTTCCAAACAAGCTGCTATTAAAAGCTCCTTTGGGTCTCTGCTGACAGAAGGGGGTAGGGAGCAGGCTGCAGACACGCTAGTGGCAGATGTGAGCAGGCTGGGGACAGTGGGGTGATGGCAGTGACCCCAGGCTGAGGGCAGCAGTGCCCCTGGACCAGCTGGGCAAGCTGGGCTAGCTGCAGACAGCTGCTGGCTGAGCTCTGGTGGGAGAGCAGGGCACTGCCAGCAGCCAGCCTGGAGCTGGAGCGTGCTGCTCTGCGGGAGCGCTGGGGAGGGGCAGCACACACCATCACCATTGCAGGTGGAGATATCCCCGAGGCCTCACCTAGACTGGCCTCAGTTTGAGCTGGTTTCAAAGGGAAGGTGCAAAAGGGAGGCCCCTCAGCCCACACAGAGCTTTTGGGGAGTGTGGTGCTGGATGCAGCCTCTGGGCTGTTCCGATGGCTGCGAAGGAGCTGCTTTATAATGCAATAAAGGAATGCTTTATGAGCTACTCTACTGATTGCAAAGGATTTTTGAAGATAAGAAATTGCTGAGGGCTTTGAAGCTGTTCTGTGAGGTGATGGACTGAAACCATGGAGAGGAGGCTGGTCCTGCCATTCCCAGGGCAGCACCTCGTCCCCAAAAGCAGCCAGGGCTGTCATGTCCAGGTCTTTCTACATCACTGAGCTGTTCTAGAAGTAGCCCCAGAGCATGGGGAGATGAGCTGGTGCTCTGTAAACTGAGAAGATGGATCCCAGAGGTAGCTAAAGTGGCTGCTTGTACAGACATGTGGCATTTGCTGTCTGGAAGTCCCTTTGCACACCTGGGCTGTTTGCAGTGGGAGCTCCTGCTTGAGTGACACAAGCTGCAGGTGTTGGCATTGGCTGCAGGCTGAGCTGGGCTCCCTGAGAGAGCCAGCAGAGAAGAAGAGCCCCCAAGGATTGATTCACCTTCCAGCAGTGCCAGAGGTGCCCTGGTTTCTGTTGCTCTGGATGAGAGCTGCCTCCCCCAGGCACTGCTGCCACCCCCGGCGATGGCATCGCTGCAGAGTCCTCCAGCTCCCACCTCCTGGCACTTCATCCTGCAAGCAAAACTTCATCACAGCCAGTGTTGCATAAAGCAGCACTTCTGCAGGAGTTTAACTGTGCAGATCCTTATGGCAGGTGAGCCTGAAAGGGAAGAAAAACTCGGGTTTGGTGAACTTGGACTCATCATTTGGCAAAACAGTTCCCAGTGGCAGAGCAGAGGGCAGAAGCTTGGAGCTCATTGTATGGGAGGATTTCCCTGGGGAGAAGGCAACTTATTCCTATAAACACATGCCCCCTGCTTCCCTTTGTGCCATCCATTCTCAAATCTCCTGTTCCTGTGCTGTGGTGCCCAGCATGGTTCATGCACCCTTCTGGGAGCATCCCCAAGCAGCTCTGACCACGCTCCCTTTGCACCTCTCTGGAATAAACCCAACCTTGTCATTTGCAAAGGCACTTTTAAAAGAGGCCCTAATTAGTGTCTATAAATTGCTTTCTTTAACCTTTCCAAGCTGATGTGATCTGTTCCCTTGTTACTTCAAACCTTTTATGAGTGCCTTAATTTTCCACATTATTAATTTCCTGAAGCTTTTTTTTTGTGGGGTTCCTGTGTCTGGGTCTGAGAGTAAGTGCATTTATCTGTCTGAGAAGGTTTGTCCCCTGGGTTTTGTACCCCCTGAAGGGCTCTGAAAAGAAAATATCTCGTATCACCATCAGTCTGAGTGTATATCTGGGTATTTGGGAATGGTTTGAGTCAGAAATTAGAAGTTTCTTTTCAAAAACAAAGGCATTTCTCAAGTTTTAAACTCTCACTGCATGTGGAAATGAGGGCTGTCCTCTTTAGGAAGCTGCGTGTGGGAGCCCTTGGTGGTGATGAATTTTGTTAATTTTGTTAATGATGCTTGGTATGTCTTCCAAAAGCAGATTCACGTATTTGGCCACATTTTAACTTGGCTTTTTCATGCAATTTGAATGTGATTCCAGCGTGGGGTGATTTGCATATGGCAGCTAACTAGAGGCATCTGGGAGCATGAGCAATATTGAATCAGCAACTTTCTCTGTTGTCATAACAAGTAAATATTTTTAAAAAATTTTCCCCCCCACTCACTGAAATCAATCAAGTGGGGAAGTTATGTCCATAAGTGCTTCAAATGCCAACTTTTCTGTCTCAAAATTAACACTGAAAGTCCACGTAAGGTTTTCCTGGGATGAGGCTCTCTCTCCCCCAAATCTGGAGTCAACTCCTACAATTCACTGGACAATTATTCTTTAAACAAAAAATTTTGATCAGAAAACTTCTTTTATTTCTTAAAAGTTGGTCATTTCCACATTTCATTTTCTGGCTTTTACTTGTGTGTTGCCTCCCACCATTTCTGACACCACTGAAAATATTTCTGGTCTATTTTGTAATAGGATTAGAGGGTAATGAATAAACATTGGATTCAAACTGCTTGTCCTGCCAGTAAGAATGGTCTGTTTGGGTTAAGGTGTTTTTAATAAAACAGGGATTGGCCAGTCACTGTTGTCAAGATTTTTGTTTCTTACCAGAGGCAGCTTAAATCACTTAATCATCTTCCAACATTTGGCTGCAGTGTGTTTTGGAGGAGAGACTCAGCATCTCCTTGGTTGCATGTGCACCTGGATACAAACTGGACATTCCCTTGGTTTGTTGGTGTTAGTGGTGTTAATGTGGCCGTGTGAGAGGTGAGCTGGGCAGGAGGGAGAGAGGCTGGAGCTGCCCAGGTTGTGCCTGCAAGGTGCAGCAGGTAGGATATGTGAGGTCACCATCTGCTCTCAATCCCTGCCCGGCCAAATCACGGCAGGGAGGGCTCAGGATGCAGCAGTCGCCTTCGCCGGGAACGTCAGACTTTTGTGAGCCCAAGGCAGATTATCAATGGGACCTTAATTCAACCAGGTGCCTGGACATGTCCCTGTCTACAGGTGCTAAATCAGTGGCATTTAACCTGTCCCTGCCCTGGCTGCTCTGCTTCTGACGTGGAGGCAGCCCTGCGTGCCTGCTCGTTTCCTGGTGGCTACAGAGCTGCCAAATGTCAAAGCCAGGACTTCCAAGCCTGGTGCTGCTTGCTGGTATGTCAGTGGCTCTTTGTAGCCTGTAACTTCCCAGCTTGGCTGTGCTTGTGTTTTCCCCTGAGGGCAAACTCTGCCGTGTGCACGAGGGGCATGGCTGTGGGGATGGAGCGCTGGGAGCAGCACAGCTGGCTCCTGCTCAGTGGGATAACGGCTGTAAGGGAGGGCTGGTGCTGCAGCCCAGCCACATCCTTGCCCTAGGAGTTGGGACATGGGGTTTTTTCTTACAGGCAGTGTTTCCTCCAGGTGAGTGTTGTTTCCTGTGCTCCACTGTGAGTTTTGTCCCGCTCCAGTAGTGAGGAATCAGAAAGTGTCACCAGCAGCTCCAAAGGGAACCTTGGTGTCTGCTGCGTAATAAGCAGCACAACCCAGAGTGAAATTTCTTCTGCTTTCTCTCCCTGGCTGTGAGCTCTGAGAGCCAAGGCTCTGTCCTGCTTTGGTGCTGTGTTGTGGGGTTTAATCCAGTTCTGCCAAGGGATGTAGGACATGAGCCTGATTGCTGCTGAGAGCTTGGTGGCTTTTTGCAGCATCATTCTGTTTTCAGGTGTATTTTGTAAAACAACCTACAACCAAAACCACAGGTCTGCAACCAATTATCTGATTGTTCTTTGCAAATGAATGTTGGGGGGGAAATGAATACTTTTGGAGGTGAATCCTTCTTGCAGGGTGAAACCTGACATTACTTCTTTACCCCAGGACAGTTGAAAATGCATTTCCAGCCAGGAAGAACTTGCCTGTAAGCTGTGGTTGCAGGCTCTGCTTTCTGCCCCTTTCTCCTGGTCAAGGAGAACTTGAAAAGTGGATTAAATCTATTTTTTTTCCAGATTTAAATTCCTGCTCTTCTGGATTGAGGCCAGCTCAGCTGGTGTAGATTTCTCCCTCCTAGAATAATGGAAAATAGAGGTTGAGAGGGCCTCAGGAGGTCATGTAATCCACCTCCTGCCCCAAGGCAGGATCAACTGTATCTAAAATGCTTGCTAATGAGGGTGGAGTTAGGTATCTTAGTGTATTTATAGGCATCTCCACACCCCCAGAGCACATCTACCTGTGCAAGTAGTCCTGCTTCTCATTCAGTTGTGCATGTTTTTCCTACTTGTTTATATTTATCCTCCTTTTTTTTTTTTTTTTTTCGTTTGCATCTCATCCTTACACTTATTGACTGGGAGTTTTCCTACTTCCGTGAAGAATGCTCTAATTCTTTCTTTAATAGCAGTTGCTATGGCAGCTGGTTCAGGCAGTGCCTTATAGCCTAGTGCAGAGCTGCTTCTACAGACACTTCCACTGCTTGTTTTTTTCCTCTGGAGCTTGGCCAGATCTTTGGGAAACCTTATCATTTGCTGCAAATGTCTTGAGAAAAAATAACATTTAAAAAAATACCAGATGCTGGTATATAAAAACATCCCCTAAGCCTTGCCCACCCTCTAACCCAGCACTAAAGGATGCTAAATAGGCCAGGAAGCCAACTGTTTAATTCTGGCTGCTGGTGCATTTGTAATCAAGAGCCAAGATGCAATCAAGCACCTTGCACTTCCTTTTAATTCAGGGAACAAGAGCCCATGTGCAGCTCTGAGTGAGCAGATGCAGTTTCCACTGAGGCCCCTGAAAATTGCAATTGTTTATTGCTGGATTTGGCCTCTGGATTCCCTGGATAGCATGAAGTAGGCTGGCTGCAAATGCCACTCATGTGGGAAATGGGCTTTAGTTACTCTGGGGTGTTTTCCCTGCTCTGAATACGTTTTTATAACAGTTTGCAGCATTTCTCAGTTTGGCCAAGGTTTTAAAGCTAAGCCTTAATTCACATTTCCCTGTGGTCTGGTCTTCTGTGCTGGGCTTTGCTTTCAAAGTGGTGAAAAGGTTCCTGCCTTGAATGTAAGAGCATCAAGCTCTGAAATGTAGTGGGAAACTTCTAAAGTCTCATTTATCTCTGTTTGCCTTTACCTGGGCTGACAAGAGAAATCCCATTAGTTAAAAAAACCACAGTCCCCCTCCATAATAAAACCCCAAGCAACCCACCCACCAAGCAAAATAACACATTTTTTTGTCCAAAGGGCTACTGCTATAGAGCTCACCTCTAAAAAAGGGAGAGTAGAGCAGGAATTAACCTCTGAGGCACTGTCACACCATTCTCCTTGCTTGCACCAGCCCTGTTTTAGCCTGGTTGGCAGCTGATGGTGTCCATGGCAAAGTTACCTGCACTCAGCTTCTGCTTTGTCCTGTGTTACACCTGCATCTGCCTGGACACATCCGTGTTTTGAGTGGGTGGGGAAGACTGTGGCACCTTCAAAGTATTTCCATTTGGAGCAGCAAGGGTTAGAGGTGAGGTGCTGACACTTTCATGGTTCTGGTTGCAATGATAAGGACTGAGACATGATGGCTTGGTGTATCCATGGTCTTTTAAATTATCTGATCTGAAGGATTCTCTGTGTCAAACCCATCCTCATCAATAACAGCAAATATTTTCCCTATTTATAATGTTGAATGAAAAGTACAAAGTGCACAGGAATAGAGCAGCTCTGCTGCACCAAGGTTTCATTGCTGCAGGGTGTTTGTGGTTTGCCCAATGACTTTGGGACAAGGAACTCACCTGGAAATCCATCCCAGCTCTCAGCCTCTCGTGGCTGGAAAGGAGCAGTGCCCTGCAGTAAAGAACAGATATTTCCCTGGTGTTAGGGATGTGGAGGGAACTTCCTGTGTCTGTCTGCCAGCACTGGTTCAGATCTTCGTGCTGTCAGAGGAGACAGGTGAGATCTGACCTGGGTGCTGTGCTGAGCCCTCTGGAGAGCCCAGCAGCTCACTCAGGAGCCTGGGGCTGGACAGCACACAGTGCTCCTATGGACAGCAAGTTCCAACCTACTTAGAGCTCAGGCTCGTCCTGTGCCTCTCAAACTTTTCAGACCTGGTTTATTTTATCGTTTCAGATCCTGTCCGTTTGTCTTTAATTAGCAAGGCTAGAGCAGGGCTCCGTGGGAGCTTAAATGGGCCTCTTGTTTTAATTAAAATTTTGGTGTAGCAGCCTGAAATAGCAGGTGTTAGAAAGAGCCAGAGCTCCAGTGAAGGAGGACAGTCCCTGTGGATCTGCAGTGACATCTCCTGCCTGTCAGGCACTTATCACAGGGGTTTCTTTCCTCCTAAAGCTGATGCTGTCACAACACTGATACAAGGCCTGAATGTGATATGAAGTTCCAGTCTAGGCTGTAACCAGCCAGCTTCCAACCTGCTGCTGGATGCTGTGCCCAAACCACAGCATGTCTGGTTTGGGAGGTGACAGTGGGTCATGGAGAGGTGCTGGAAGTACATTTTGCTTTTATTAGAAGGGCAACTGAGTTTACAATTCCTAAGCAGGATTCTTCATGCTTTCATAGGAAATTTATTTCTTATAACTTCAATCATGCAGTTGTGAAATAGCTACGACAAAGCTGCTGCTCTGTCCCTTGACCCAAATTACTCTCATTTATGACAATTTTCTATCACTCTTCAGAGCCAAGAAAGCTATCATCTGAGTACAGGTCAGCACTGAGTCTGTAGCATTAATTCAGGACTTGGGTCATCATTGCAGTGTTTCAGTCAGTGCTCTAGGATTTGCCATGTGTTCAGTAATGGGAATGTTTGCAGCATTGATCTGTCAGTTACCCTACGGGGAACAAGTGAACAGGAAATATTTCTTGCTTGGCTTACATCCAGAATCTTGTCTTGTAGCTCAAGGGCAATATTTGTTGACTGATTTTTCTCCTGTGAGGTGGGATTGACAGCCTGGATTGCAGGTAGAGGTGGAAGGAGCTGTGCCCAGAGCAGGGCAAGGGTGCTGAGCCAGAGGACCTGGCTTTGCTTGATCCTCATGTCATTCTTGTGGGGTTCAAAGCATCCATAAACACATTGCCCACTCAGCTGTCCTGGGTCAAGCTCTGAGAGGAGCACCTTCAGCTACTGGGGGCTTCCTGTGGATCCCTGAGCATTTTGGCAGAGACCTCTAAAGATATTTGGGTGTTTTGCCTTTATTGCAGTCAGTTTGGTTTGGTCACCTGAAGCACTGTGCTTCATAGGATACAGAGTGCATGTGGAGAGCACTCAGCTCCTTCCTGCTGGATGCTGCTGTACAGACACCCCACTAATCACTGCCCATTCACATGGCATTGAAATAGAATGACATGGCATTTTGAGCCCCTCAGGGGTCACCCAGGTCAGAACCAGGAGTTCCCAGCAGCAGTGGAAACATCCTGCCTGTGCCATGGGGAGGAGTGGTTCCCTGGACAGCCAGTTCCCAGTTTTGGAAGCTGACCCCGGTGCTGTGGGCTCCCCACCCTCCTCCTTCCCTTCCTGCAGGAAGGGCCTGTGGGTTTTCCAGCTGTGGAACAGGAAAGAAGTGGGGATCCTGTTTACCCACCCCTGAGCTGCTCACATCTGTTCAGAGCCCCTCCTTGTCCCGTGCTGCTCATGGCTCTGTCATTCCTCAGTGTCCTGTCCCTGCTGGACCCACGAGCTCTTCTTGGAGCATCCTGTGGGGAGGTCCAGAGGTGCCACAGCTGGACAGGCCTTCCCAACCCAACAGGGCTCTGGCTCCTGTGTGACTGGGACATGGAAACAACAGCTTGGTCACCCAGGGATCCTGGGACTGGAGGGCACAAAAAAGATGTTTACTGGCACTGCAGTGGGCAAAGTTGGTTTTGCCCTATCCCAAAACAGCTTCTGTGTTGGATCCTGATAACATCTAATGCAATATCAGCTCCTTGGGAGGGGTCAGGTGGTGTCTGACACAAGCAGTCTCTCACTAAAATATGAGAGGGCTTTGGGGTCTTTTATTGGCTCTTTTTATGGAGCTGTGAGAGGGTTTGCTGGTGGAAATGCTTGTGGAGTGGGTGAAAGGGAGGCTGCAGGTGCCACTGTCAGAGCAGGGTGAGTGGTGCAGCCTGCCCTGCCTCTGGGACAGCCTCTCAGCAACAAAAACCTCTTTAGATTGGGCACTGTTTGTGGTGTAGAGTGATGGTGTAAAACACTGCCTTGGGGGCATAGGTGCTTACCTGAACAAAGGTGCCACACTTCTGTTTGCTTTGGAAAAGGAGTGTACCTGTGCTCACACATCCCCTGGGACACTCACAGCTCTGGAAAGCAGCAGGGCTGCCAAGGGCATGTGGGGACACAGGCAGGGTGGCTTTTTCTGAGGCTGCTGGTGACAGGGAGCTTTTGTGCTGTCATTATCTCCGGGCAGCGAGTCGTTCCCGTGGGGTTTGGGGACAGCAGGAGTGGCTCATGGAGATTTTTACCCTGGCAGCGTGGGTGGGTGCTGCTGCAGAGGCACTGCCTGGGGCTGGAGGAGGCTGGGGCTGTGCTGGGCATGGCTCAGGGTGCTGGGGATGGCTAATGAGGAGCCTGGGCACCCAGAAGGTCTCTGAGGGAGCAGGGTGTGTGTCCCTGTGGCAGGCACGGTGCTCCTGGGGGTGTGTGATGTGTTCCTGCAATACTCAGTGCTGCAGCAGCACTGAGGTGCCCTGCCTGGTGCCAGGGGCCACAGAGCCACACTGGCCTGCATCCTCAGAGCAGGGTGCTCAGAGACCTGTGCATGGCCAAGGCAGTGCTGGCCCAGCTCTGTGCTGTCTGCAGTGGGCTGTGCCAAAAGCTGGGCTCTGGCAGTGCATGCCTGCCCTGCTGCAAGCAGGACAAGGTGCTCTGAGCAGGGGGGTGGCACTGCCAGCAGGCACTGACTATCACCTACTCTACTTAATTGAATTTGGGAGACTTTTTTTTTTTTTTTTAAAATGGCCTATTTTAATTTTTTTTTTTTTTTGGACAGTTGCTTAACTGGGAAAGTAAACTGGAGAAGAGAAGCTGTCCTTGTTTAAAAGGGTCTACAGTTAGCCCATAAATCTGGGCCAGATTTACTGGTACATGCTGATGCTTTATGCAGCCCTGGAAAGGAAAACAGGCATAAGTATCACTTTATAGCTGTTCTGCTTTGCTCCATGAATCTGGATCAGTGTCTCTCTCCCTCCTAATCGGGTTAGTTTTCTTTTGATCTACCTCTGTTAAGGAAATCTAAACTGATTTAGCTATTCCCATCCATTTTCCATTTGCCTGATGGCTCTTTCCACAAGGCTGTCTTAGCTCTACCCTAATTACTGTTCAGTTGTCTGATGCTGTAGCAGGTGACACTCTGCTGTAGAACTTTGTAAATCTTAACCAATATTCACTGGGAAATTTTTTGGCAGATGTTTTGTTTCATTTTTGGACAGATTAGTCTTAAATTGGCAAATGCACTAGACTTAAGGAGAAGACAATTGCTACTAGCTGCCAAAAAGAAAACACTAATTATCAATCATGTTTTATTGAGCCTCTGTTGAACTGATTTGCTGTAGAAAACATCATTTTCTTCTACTCTAGCTTCAGGACATCTGATTTTTGAGAGTTCTGCTCTCTTGATAGCCGTGATGTATGATACAGCATAGAAGAGAGGAAAAAATTAGCTCAGGACTAAAATCTGTGGCATCTTGGAATTTTAATCACCTGCTTTTAGGGACATAAAACCATTTTCTATGCTGCTGTGCCATAAAACCATTGCAGACACATCTTCCTTGTCACTTTGCACAAAGAGCCTGTCCCTGCACATGATTTACAGCAGAGTTCAGTGAATGCCATGGCTTGTTTGTTTGCTCTCAGTAGGTCCCAGTTTTCAATACTGTGAGACAAGATAAGAGCAGCTGGGGGAAATCTCAGTGTTCCTGCCTTGCTGTGACAGGGAGCAGCAGCAAAGCAGTGACTGCCTCTGGAATCACCCATGTTCTGCAAAGCTGTGCTACAGTCACTAAGTAAAGAAGGTGTTCAGTGAGTTATTATCCACTGTGGTTCCATGCGGTGGCTAAAACCTCTCTCACTGTGTCTGTAGCACTGCTCAAACTGGGAAAGGCAGGTGGGGGTGAAGCAGCATCTTCCCAACTCATGTAGCCCCTTCCTGACTGCAGACTGGGCTGGTTTTCTCTTGGGATGAGCCCAACAGGGCAGCTTTTATCCAGCTGTTTGTTTTTTTTGTGAGAGGGCAGTGTTATCTGTGAGGGGAGATACTGTGCCCTGTGTGGTGTGGACACGTGGGAGCTGGCCCAGGAGTGTGGCCAAGTAGGACTGGTCAGTGGGTCAGCATAGCCTGGCCCCTGTCCATCATTGCTGGGAATGTGCTCCAGCAGCAGCAAATTTCTCCTTATTTTCAGCAAGACTGTAGGAAAAGAAGGGATTTCCAGCCAGGGAGCTGGGAAACCTTGTCATTCAGATCTAGTCCACTCTCTGAAGAAACTCCTTGATTTAAATACCCTGCACTGGGAAGGAGGGATCAGATGGTTGCAAAGCACCTCAAAACTGCTGACAGTGTAAGGACCTCCTTAGGAGAGCTTCTGTTCGTTTCACAGTCCTTTGAAGAACCCCCTTTTAATGCTTTTTGGAATTTTACTGCAGAATAGAAACCCAAGGGAAGGTTTGTGCATCTGAGCTGCTCTGGGGCTCAGGTCTGTCCAAATTCCCCTCTGACTGGAGCTGTCCTGGCTGGTGCTGGAGTGGAGGAGGAGATGGTTTTGCTTTGCCTCTTGTCCCGTTCCCAGGGTGACTCTGCAGTTCCCAGCTGCTGTGATTTGCCTGCATGTGCTGAGCTTTCATCTCTGCTTTTATGGGCACGTTATGTGTTAGACTCTCTGGTGCAATATATTCTTCTTCTTAGTGTCTTTGATGCTGCTGTGCATCACAGGCACAGAACACCTCAAAGCAATCTGGTTTGATGGGTCTGTGTAGAGAAAGAGCCCTCCTGGGGAGCTGGGGTCACACAGGAGAGCAAGGCTCCAGCAGCAGAGAGGTTAATGCTGTCTGTCCCAAAACCTCTCAGTGTCACCTGGCTGTCACCTTGGTCCTTTGAGCCCACACAGGTGTTCTGTGCCCAGAGCAGGCTGTTTGCTCCATGGGGCTGTGTGAGCTGGGGAAGGTCCTGGAAGAGGCAGCACCAGCTGCTCCTTTGTGTGTCCTTAACCCAGAAGATGTGTGGAGAGCTTGGCTACCAAAACACCTCCATCCCTGAGTTGTAGGTGGCACAGATGATATAAATTATACAACCAGGGCTCATTTTAACTCACTTTTTGCTGGTGGTCTTCCTCCCAGCCATGCTGGATGGAGGAGAGGTAACAGTGCTGTTGGGATGTGGAGCCAAACTAGGATTACAGCCCTGGGAGGTGGCAACACAGGGCAGAAGATGTGTGCAGCCTTCACGTGCTCACTTCTCAAAGGGGAACAGCTAGAATTTGGTTCAGGGTTTGTGGGTCAGGTTTCCATTATACAACTGTACTGGTTACTGCTCGTGTGAGATCCAGACCTCGTTGGATGCTCCTGGTGGGGTGGGCTCCTTTCCCTGGGAATGGTTCTTTGTGATCAGATGAACAGAAAGAAACAGGATTTCTCTGTTGGAGCACTGATTGGGTGCTGATGGAGGGTTGGAGTGGGATTGTCTCAGCCTGTGAAATGCGGGAAACATATCAAAACCATTTTTTACAAACAACCGACTGGAAAAATATTAATAATTTCCTTTAAGCCTGTGTTTTTCCCAGACAAAGGTGAACCAAAAACAGCTGGGCAGGGATCTTGTGCTTGATCACAGATCTGGCAATGAGGGTGAGATCTCCTGCATCTCCCAAAACAGACACAGGTGCTCTTGGCATGTCACACTGAGCACGTGGGGATCTCTGCCCATGCCTTCAGGACAGGACTTCTTGTGTGAGAAAGGTTCTATCTTGGTTTAGGAGGGAGAGTACAACCCTCCCACTACATTTCACAGGAGATTAATGGTCCATGATGTCTCCAGGAACCAGAACACTTGGACTGCTGTCCTTGGGAGGGTCTGTAAGGGCCCTGTCACCTTGGCTAGCCAGCCCTGCTAGTCGAGGGCTTGCTCTCAAAAAGGTGTTCAGGAGGATGCTCCAGGTCTCTTCTGCTGAGTGTTGATCTGCAGAAAAACAGCAGGAACTGCCAGAGTTGCTCAGATACAGTCTGTGCTGGAGATGCTGAATTTTGGGGTTAGGGGCAGGAGGAACCAGGGGAGTGCTGGGTCCAGCCCCAGGGGTGGCACAGGGCTGCATATCTGCCCATATCCATGCCAGCTCCTGGTCCCCTTTGCTGTCACTGGGATCCACCTCTGCAGCCTGTAATTAGTGCTGTCAGCAGAGCAGTGTAAGCAGCCACTTCAGCATTAATTACTTTAATGAACTTACCAAGGTGGGTTGAGCTCCTAAAGCATTTTGTTGTTCCTGTAAATGTTCAAGTCAAAATATTAGACTGTGGAATTAATGGGAGATGATGCAAAGCTGGAGCCTGGCTTTCCTCTTGCCTTAATGCTCAAAATTTGGGATATTTTAGTGAATTTGATCATGCAGTCTGTTCTCCTCAAGCAGCACGGCAGGAGGGAGTAGGGAGGCTCTCTACCCCTTTACTCCTCGGTGTAAGAGGTGCAGTGAGTACAGAGCAGTCTGCCATTCAAGCCCAGAAGATGGATGTCACCATTCCTGCACTGTGACAGCTCAGAGGTGGTCCATGGCACTCAGGCTCTTGTACTGTTAAATATGTAATGAAAAACTCCTGATAAGAGGGATCTGCTGGTGAGGGAGCTTTCAGAAACAGAGTGGGATAAAATGGCTCATTAACAACACTGGGTTTACTACAGAAATAAGCAGAGTTTTCACTGCTGCTGGGAGGAGAATGGTCCTGCTGTTGCTAGTGGCAAAACTTAATGGGGAATTTTAATGGCTGTTAATTATTTTGCAAACTGCCATTTTATTGAGGATTGCGATATACTTGGGCAAACTGAAGCTGTTCTCCACTGGTGCAGAAAGGAAAACTAGAGCTCCTCTGAGCTGCCGAGGCTGGGGGAGGCATTTCACTTGCAGTTCTGGTGTGGAGCCTTGGTGTTTCATCCCAGGATAAGAGTCCTCTCACAGGGATGAAGGGAGAGAAATCAACAGATGGTTGGACTTGATGATCTTAGAAGTCTTTTCCAACCTTAGCAATTCTATGAATCTAAGTGGGATATATTGTGCTCTCTCCACTCCTTGCTGTTGCCTGTAACTCCTTGTTCCCAGCATCAAGGAGCTGTGGCTTCAATGTTCAGAGATACTGCTCTGATAAGTGGGGTACTTAAAACGTGTATAAGAGTTGCAGGAATGATGAATTTTTTAATTTGGTGGTTTGAGCTATGTATTTTGTTAATACATATTACAATAATATATTAATAAAGCACACAATACATATAATCTTAGCATGTAAACACAAAGCTATGACTTAAAAATAAGTAAGTGTAAGCACAGAGACTGAAGTGCTGGTCTCACATCAGTGACCTGGCCTGAAGCACTAAGGCAAAGCACTTTCTGGAGGAGACTTTCAGTTCTTTTCCTCTTTATGTTGCTTAAAAGGTTCTCAGGCTGCCCCAAAGGCTGGTAGAGTCCTGAGCTCAGAGCTGCAGTCTGAGCTGCTGTAGATTTGGACCCCAGACCTCTCCTTCCCCGAGGCAGCATCCTTGTTGCCCTGTCAGGAAATTGAGAGCTTTTCTCTCCCTGCCCATCGCTAATCTGAAGGGGTTTGCTGAGTTCAGCCTGTATTGTGCAGATGAAAGATTGAAGCTGATGGAGATGGCTTTTGAAAATGAGGTGAAAAAGGAAAGTGCTGCCAAACCCCAAGCTCAGTTCCTTTCTTTTCTGCATCAAAGTGCCTGAAGCTCAGCAGAGCAGAGCTGGCAGCAAAAGCTGTCCTGAGTTCACATGAAGCTGCACTTTGGTGTCTGTGCACAGGGCAGGGATGGGTGAAGACAGCCAGTTGGGCTTTTTTTTGCCTTTCTAAGGTCTAAATGACCTGTCAAGCTCTGGAGCTGCCTCCCCTGGGCCTCCCAGCAGTCACAGGGCTGTGTTACATCACCCTGCCTGGGAACGCTCATCTTCTACTCCTTGAGGTGGTGGCAAGCAGAAATCACAGGGAGCTTGTGGCAGAACTTGTTTGAGAGAGTTTTCAACTTTGTGTGATGGAACAGGTGAGATTATTATTAAAACAAGGTGATGTGTGTGCACAGCACTCACAGCTTATAGACCAAGCCAGGTATGACTCTGTGCCTGCTTGTTTTAACCAAATTTGAAGGCCTTTTTACCGTCTCTGTCTCATTTATTGTAAGCACCACTGCAGCTGTGAAAAAGCTGCATTTCTGCCAAGCTCAGGTGCTCACTTTTGGTTCCACTCTCAGGTGGTTTCCATGCAGTGCTGAATACCTCTGGTGGTGATGTTCACAGATAAAACTGACTTCTCTGACAGGAGTTTGTTGGTAACCAAGGGACACTGGACTTTGGGGATTGCTTTGGGACTGGAGGTGTTTGACCTGGAAAGCAAATTTGAATGCACTGCTTTATTAATACAAAGAATAAATTGTGTGATTTGTCTGTGTGACAGGTGCTGAAGTGAAGGTTGAAAGCGCAGTGGTTGGAAAGTCTAGGGGAATAGTGAGATGTGATCAGCCCTTAAAAACTGCAAACTTCTGGGGCTTGGGTGTGTGAGAGTAGGGATAAAAATTGCTGTTAGCACTGAGGCTTCAGCTGCTTTGTCCAATTGCTCTTGGCTGAACAACAGAAAGGATGGAGGAGAGTAGAGTTTTCTTGTGCTTGAAGGGCAGAGCTGGGACCTGGGCTCAAGGGCAGTGTCACAGCTGTGCCATGGACTGTCACTGTGACCTTGGCAAAGAAAGGTCCCTGAGCCTCCAGAGCCTTAGTCTAACTTGGGCTGAGATGTCACAGCTGTGAAACGAGGCAAAAACAGATTGTAAAATCCCAGGAGATAGCCTGGAGCTCACTCCACTGACAGCAGCTGCACTTTGGGAGATCTCTGGATGGAAGGTGCTGTTGAAATTCAAATCCTTGAAATGTGTAAAATTTCCTGGTGAATAATTACAGGTAGCAAAAGCAAAAGGGTTGCTAAGGATTGCCAGTGCTTCTCTGGTAAAGTTTGGGTTTCTGCTAAACTTGCATGAAACTTTTTTTCTGTATTTTTTTTTTAATGAAACCATATTCTGTCTTTATCTGATATTAAAAAAGGAGATGGGAGGATGATTTTCTGCTTTGTAGACATTTCCTTTCCCGCACTGTGCAGCATTTCCAGTTAGTGCTGAGGAGCAGAGGGTGAGGTTTTAGCAGGTAACTCTTTAAGTGCTGGCGTGTCCCTTGTGCCCTCGCAGGTGGGTGATGGTGTGAGACACTCTGGGCTGGCAGCAGCTCCTGCTGTGGCTCTGGCACACGGGGCTGGCTGCTCTTGGTGCTCTGCCCTTGCAGGTGCTCACACCTCGTGGCACCTGGCTCAGGAGTGCAGCCATCCATGGAGCACACCTAGGGGCATGACATGGAGCTCTGAAAGAGCTCCATCCCCTACCTCCATCCTGAACCAAAAAGAGACAAATTGGAGGTGGGGAGAAAACAAGCAATAAGCAGTGTTGATTGAGGTCAGAGTGGAGAAGGCACAGCAACAGCCAGAGCAGATGGAGAGAACACAGCAGGGCTCTCTGCAGACCTGGGTGTGGTTAGAGAAGCAGGACACGGAACAAGAGCCTGTGAAGTGGGGCAGAGGAGGAGAGCCCAGTCTGCCCCGAGCTCCTGGGATGTGGTCAGCAGGCTGTCACTGCAGGGAATGGCTCAGTATGAGCTCAGGGCAGCTTGAAAAGCAGATCTGCATTTCCCCACCCTCCACCACAACCTCTCTTCTGTTACTCTAAGTACAAAGTTTCCTGTTTTATAATTGAAACTCTTAAAAACATTCATGTGGTTCAGGTCACCATACAGCTGCTTAGCTGAGGCCGTAGGATGCCTGAAACACGAGCTGGGGCAGAGGCTGTTGGCTCTGGAACCTAAAAGCACTTTCAAATGGCAGTAGGAACTATTTCCTGCTCCACAGAGCACATCAGAGTATCCTCTTGCAAATCCTGCCAGTCTGGCTCTGTGTGGAGGTTGGAGGGGGCCTTTGCAATTCTGCTGCTCTGATCACCTGTTAGGTTATTGTGTTCATGTAGCTGGGGAGCCTCTTCAGACAGCTGCAGAAGTTTCCCTCCTGACACCATTGCTCCCTTTTATCTAAACACTTCTCTGGCTGTCATTTCTATTAAAACCAATAAATTTTTATAATGCATTTCCTTTTTGTACCCTGAAAGACTTAATATCTAATAAGCTTAGTACAGACAGATGTTGAGTGCAGCATGTCTCAGGAGATGGATTTTGGTCCAACACATCAGGAGGTGTTTCTGAACACGTATACAAGTGAGATCCTCTGTGCTGCTCAGATAAAAGGCACATGTCTTGATTTTGTGTTGTCTGAATGGATTTGCATGTGTTGTCATGACTTCCAAGAAATGCTTTTTGTAGGAAGAAAGCTGGAAGTAGCCAGAGGAGCAGGAGAACAGGAGGTCCTGGTTGAGTCACTGACTCTGTAGGTGCCCTGTGTCTTGCTCTGCCTGAAACTCAGAGAAAAATGTGTTGCTCACCTGCTTGGGCCCACCAAACCCAAAAATTCAGGTGTGTACTCAGGAGATGGGGGTTGCAGGAAAATGTGGCTTTGTTTGTGGTGTTGTTCCCTGCTCAGGCCACTGACTCGTGTGGCTTCCACCACAGCAGGACCATTCCCTTGGTGAACTCTCACACCCTAAAGCCAGCACTGCTGTGCTGTGCCAAGCTCCTGAATCATCCTTGGGAAACTTGGCCTTGGGTTGCTCGGTCCATGCCTCTCAAAGTCTGAGTTAATATTTTTTTTTTTAGTACTCTTTAAATCAGGACTGCTCAAATAACTACTCTGAAATGCCTCGTAAAGAGAGGAGAGGCTCTGTGGCAGCCCAGGTGTTTCTGTCACGGTGATATTGGGGAATCTGCATTCCTGGCTCCCTGCCCACAGCAATCCTGCTGAAGGCAGCTGAGCCCGAAGGTTATATAAAGCACTCATCCCTTTCAAATCCCATCATCTGTTTAAAAACCATCCCAAAATGATTTATTTATTCTTCCAATACCAGGTGACAAATGGGAAACCAGGGAAGTAACCTTTGACTTTAATTTTGCTTTATGTATTTAACATTTCCAGTGTGGATCAATTTCACTGTTAGTCTGACATGAGAAGGATACTTTTGAATATGACACTACATCCTTAGAAAGGTGTGCCATAGGGCAACATCCTCTAATTTTTATTTTCCCAATTGAAATAAATTTGGCTTTGTTTCTGCTATGCCCTTCAAGCACTGTGGCTGCAGATGGGTAACTTGCCCATTTCCTTTTCCTAGTAATCCCAGGTGGATGGCAGCCATTAAAGAAAGATGCTTTATCATCACTAGCACTAAGTGGATTATCAGAGCTTGAAGTCCTGCATGCAGAACAAGAAAAATGTGGGATGCAGAAGGGTGTGGGGGCCAGGCTGTGCCCCATCCATCCCAGAAGCAGCTGTAGGAGGTTGTCCTTTTGTAGCACTGCTCTTGTTGCTGTGGTGCTGCAGTGATGGATAAAACAAAAATGGATTGAAATTTGCACAAATGGGAAAAAAAGAATTGGACTCTATGCATTAAATAAATGTACGACTTGTTGACTTGCTGTCAGAATAAAACTTGTATAAGCAGGGCCCCAACCCTGCAGGAGGAACCTGCTGTGAAAAACAAGCTCCTTGGGGCTGGGGAGGGCTGTGCCCTCTTGAGTTAGAAGCACCAAAGTCAGAAATAGATTTTCCTTGAGAGAAGCAGCACCTGGGCTGAGTGTGGCTGTGTGCAGTGCCCTGTGGACGTGGCACAGGGCAGATGGGGCTCTGCTGGCTTCTCCCCAGATTTCACAGCCTTTGTGGTATATTAGAAGCAATGTGTGTGCCTGGCTATGAACTGGGTGGGAAGTGTTTAGCAGGCTTTGAACCTTCCCGAGACAGCTCAGTGATCAATCAGGATGGGGTGTCTCGGCCTCTGGCTCAGCAGGCAAACTGGGCCATATTTATTTTTAGGTGTACGATGTGTTTGAAGCCGTCTGAATGTGGCATTTCACTTTCTGTGGGGTTTTTGTGTCCTTCAAAAAGCTTTAGGCAGCTGTGGAGTTTATCAATGGACCAGCATGGGCTATCAGTTGTACATTGCAGGGAGTGGAGGATAAGGCTGAGTGAGTTCATCCTGTTATTGCTCAGAGTTTAGATATGCTGTTAAATGTGAATTTAACATTGCATGCCGGGCTAGGAAGCTGGCAGAGCGCTCACAGCTTCAGTGCTGTTTTCCTGGCATTGTTTCTCCTGTGTAATAAATATCCCTGCAAAACCACAGCAGTAAACATGCAGCTTTGAAGTAGCTGAGCCCATCCATAGTCCCATGCCTGGCAGGCTGGGATCAGTCTCTGCAGACATTTGCCAACACCCCTGCGTGTGTGTCACTACAAATAATGCTGGAAGGAGCTTCTTCTGCTACACTGGGTCTCTGACTAAAGCTGCATTTGGGTGGAAAGGACTTGCAGCAATGTGTAAAAATGTTTTATTAACCCAAGTGAAATTTCATTTTATGCAGTGAAATCATCTGTGAACATACAGAAATTATTGTGCTGTCATAGAGACCCCACCTTTTAAAGGTGGCCTGGAAGTGCCTGGTTCACCAAAAGGTGAACTTGAAGAATTTTGATGATTTCAAAAATTCAAAGAGAAATTGTTGAGTAGAAAAGATTGGGACAAACCTGGATTTTTAAAAAGTAATGGCCTGTGTGTGTAGATAAACTTGGAGCACACAGGTAAACCTGCTTGCCAGTAGAGGCAGTTTGCCATTGTATATTTTTGGGAGGAATCAGGACCTCCTATCAGGAAGGTGTCTGTTGGGTTTTTTTTTAATCCCTCCATGGTATCCATATCAGTTCCAGTTGGCTTTTTCTCTTATGAGTTATTAATGCTTGAGGTATGCAAGTGCTTGGTATAGATGGGAGTGTAACAGTATCCAAGATTTTATGGTGTAGCTTGTTGACTTAGGGGAAACTGCACTAACAAAGGCTTTTTTTTTAATTTCATCTGGTTTAAGAACTTTTCTGGAAGAGCTACTTCTAGTGTAAACTCAGTGGGAAGTAACACCAATAAAAAATGATAGTACTGTAAGATCTGTTCAGGCAGGAGATTGCCCTGTGTTGAATTTTCCTTAGGACCTCTGCCGTGTTATTTTTGCCTTTCCCCTGCTTTTTACTTTTTGGGGAGAATAAGTGAGGCTGGAAAGAAAAGGAGCTCCTGAGAAGTGGTTTGCTATGTTTGGGGAGGAAAATCTTTCTAAGGCTGCCCTGGGACATCAGATGGAGGGAGGCTTAAAACCGAGACTGTATTTTCACAGCTGTTGTGGGAGCTTTTTCTATTTAAAACAGCACAGATGTGAATGATAAAATATAAATTGAAGATTTATGTACACCATCTTGGTGTGTGAGAGGTTCAATTATAGGCAGAGCAAGGAGAATAATGGAAAATACATTTGAGTGATCGCTCAGTTAATATAATTTGCAATGAATTATTCACAACAGTTTGTTCACCCAGCTCTTATTGTGATCATTTTCATTCCTTCATTTGCTATGCGCTTGGAACTGCTTCCCACAACTTGTGCTTGACACGAAATAAAGAATCTCCACGCAGCCAGCCCCTGCTCCCCACCTGCCTGCGCCCACGTGCAGAGCGCAGATCTGACAGAGCTCAGCATTTTTGGCACTGAGCTCTCTAAGAAGTTAATCGTGGTGTTAGTGTCCAGCCTGGTGCTGCTGAACACGCTGATGTGACGCCAAGGAGGGCTCAGGGGCTTGCAGAGGGCTCGTTCCTGCTCTGTTCCCCCAGCCCAGGGGGATTGTCCTTCCACGGGGGAGGCTGAGGCTTGAGCCGGCAGAAGGCAATCAGCTGGCGCTGGGTGATCAATCTGTGTCCTTGGGAGAGGAAGGGTTTGCTTCCTACCTGTGCAGCATCAGTCATGCCTGGAGGAGGGGAGAAGGTGTTGGGCTCTGCAGAGCAGCGTGGGACACCAGCAGGGCTTGAGGAGAGATGCATTTTGCACACTCAGGTCCCTGTAACTTATGCTGTGTGTGAAGCAGCAGAGCAGGTCGGTGGCACTGCCACAGGGGAGGGTCCAGCTTCCAGCACTGCAGAGCATCACAGATACACCCCCTTTCTTATTCTCAGGGCACTGGATAACCCACAAATGCACATTTTCTCCTGCAGTTTATCAGAAAGGAGGGCTTGTTCTTCCTGGCTGCTCCTGGCTAGTGGGCATGGAGAAGGTGTCCATGTCCTCCCTCCGTGTGCCTCTGCAGCTCATAAGGAGAGGGGGTGATGGAACTGCTGTTTGCCATCCCATGCCCTGCTGCTGGCCTGGTGGGCAGGAGTGGATGGGGCTGTGTTCTGCTGTGAATTTGGGCTGGTGGCAGGAGTGGATGGGGCTGTGTTCTGCTGTGAATTTGGGCTGGTGGCAGGAATGGATGGGGCTGTGTTCTGCTGTGAATTGAGGCTGGTGGCAGGAATGGATGGGGCTGTGTTCTGCTGTGAATTTGGGCTGGTGGGCAGGAATGGTTGGGGCTGTGTTCTGCTGTGAATTGAGGCTGGTGGCAGGAGTGGATGGGGCTGTGTTCTGCTGTGAACATGGGCTGGTGGCAGGACTGGATGGGGCTGTGTTCTGCGGTGAAGTGAGGCTGGTGGCAGGAGTGG
>JANRGV010000048.1:10533522-10563029 GCA_024734035.1 Alethe castanea | reverse complement strand
CAGGAATGGATGGGGCTGTGTTCTGCTGTGAATTTGGGCTGGTGGCAGGAATGGATGGGGCTGTGTTCTGCTGTGAAGATGGGCTGGTGGCAGGAGTGGATGGGGCTGTGTTCTGCTGTGAATTGAGGCTGGTGGGCAGGAATGAGGGCTCCTTGCTGCCTGACCCTGTGCTCCCCAAGCTCTCAAATACAACCTTCAGCTTAGGACTGGACAGAAAGCAGTCTGATCTCTTCTTCGTGCTTTGTTAGCCTGGACTCAGTGGTACCACATCCACACCTAGCTTCATTTTCTGACTTTTCTGAGCCCTTTTTTGGTGTCTTGTGGCTGCCAGTCTTCAGAGTTTTGGGATATACTGGGAAATAAGGTGAGCTTGTCCTGAGGGCAGAAGGGAGCCAGAGGGAAGTGCACTGGGAGCATGAGAGCTGCTGCAGGGGCTAGTGAAGAATTCAAAGCTTCTTTAGGGTAAGATTAAAAACTTCTCTGAATCTAACCCTTCAGGGCCTCTTACAAACTCTGTCAAGCTGTCATCACAGTGCCTTTGACACAAAACCCTGTTACAAGCTGGGATTTATGGTGCAGCTTCTTCCCATGGAGAGACAGCACTTACAAGGTTAATTTGCCAGCATCTACTTGTCCAAATCTCCATAATCAGGCAAAACATGATTATGGAGCTGTGTGTCATTAGTACACAATGGCACTTAACTGACTGAGATTGAATTAAAACCCTAATGGCAGAGCATCCAACGTAAATGAGAGACAAACAGACCCACTGGTGAATGACTCGTCTATCACTCAGCTTGGATTAGGAGAGCAAGAGCTCAGGGCTGGCCAGAAACAGGAGAAGCAGAGTCATTAAATTGGATATACTGGCTGAGGTTCAGTGCTCTTATTACTGTTAAGCATGCAAGTGTTGGGGCTGTGAGTCCAGTGTAGGCGTGGGCTTCCTGCACTGGCCCTCGAGCTGGAACAAAACCACCAGCTTTGGATTCACTCTGGTGCTGGATGAGCTTTGTCTTTGCTGCATTCTGCTTCTTTGCAGCAGTTTCTTCGAGTAGGTGACAATGCCTTGAAATTATTTCCAGCAAAAGCAAATGCAAGCATTCACTTTGAGTTGGGTGAAACAACTCTGTGATGTGTTTTATTTCACTTCTGTCTGGTTTTGCCTTCCTTTGTGATAACGTCAGAGCAATGGCTTCCAATCAAAATTTCACTTTGCGTTCGATTTGCCTTTCTTGCAAGTGCGTTTTCCAGATCTTTTAAACAAAGCCTCATAAATCATCACTGATGTCATGGTGGGTGTGTTTTCCATGTTCTGCTTTGCGTGCCAGAAGAGCTGTGTCCCCAGGGACAGCTCTGCAGATGGTTTTCCCTGTGGATGTGCTGGGGAAGAGCTCCCTCTGACAGCAGGACAGGGATCAGAGGCTGCAGGATGCTTTGGAGTGAGCAGCCCTGCAGTGTTTTTGATTGCCAGCTCTGAGGATGGTTATTGCCCTTTTAGCTCTGTCAGTGTTCCTTATTGTGCAGCTCTGGTTTCACTCAGTGCTTGCATGCCTGCCATCAAATAAGATGTGACGTGAATATCTGTCGCTGCTCTGGCCCTGGGGAGATGATTATGAACCTCTGGCTTGTGCTGTCAGTGACATTTGAGGTAGGAAAAGCATTAGGTAGTGAAATCTCTGGAGAAAAAAACAGGAAGTGAGCAAGAAAACAACAGAAAACGGGCATGGATCATAAAGGTCTGTCAGCATGTTGAATTTGAAGAGTTTCTGGTGTTGCTATTTATGTCCTCTGCCAACCTTGTTGCTATTGCCCTGTGCAAGTTTTCCACCTAGGGGCTAATGACTTTTCACGTGTTTCAGAGATTTGCATTTTAATGGAATAAATGTTACCCTTTCCCCCAAAGCAATGATTAAAAACTAAAGCCTCTGGGAAGCTTTCTCCAGACACCCAGCAGCTCAAGTGAAGTGTCCAAAGCAATCCTGGCATATTTAGATGTGGCAGGGCCCTGAATGTATTTGCTTTCTCATCATGGATAGATTACTTCTTGAGGCAAGGCCTCATCCCTCTCGTGGTGGCAGGGATCTCTCTCATGGTTGTAACTCAGGACCCCAAAATCCCCTTGGGGCTCTCCTGGGCCCCAGATCACAGAGGTTGCACTCGGGCATTGTGAAGCTCATGGCAAAAATGGAGACTGTTCCAGCACAACTGAATGAAAATGTTCACTTCCATTGAGAGTCTCCTTTGGAAGGAGGCTGGGGGAGAATTGTGTGCTGGTGCTCTCTGCTGGATGAAGCCAGGAAGGCTCTGCTCTCACTGCGGTGACAGGGCTGGCCTTGTGGCTCCCGCAGCTCTGCCCACACTGATGGTGTGGATTGCCTGGCCTTGAGCTGTCCTGTGCAGGGCTGGCTGAGAGCAGAGCTGTGGCAGGGCAGGGTGGCTGCTCTGACTCTCTGTCCTTGCCTTGCAGTGTGTTACCTGCTGAAGAGCAACATCAGCCCGGACCTGTGCAATGAGGATGGATTGACGGCGCTGCACCAGGTGAGGCGTGGCAGGAGCTCCCACCTCCCTGTGCCTCCTGCTGCCACTGGGCCAACCTGCCCAGCTTCAACAGAAGATTAGACTGCCTTTTTTCTTAGATTGCCTTTCTTTTTTTTCTCAGTTAAAGCAGTGAAACTTCACTATGTTGGCAATCTGGTTTCTTGGGGAGCATACTGAGATCAAATCCTTTTCTTGCTATATCCCAGACTTTATTCAGTGATAATAAGAGCTCAGGAGTCAGGACTGGACTTCACATGTGAACAGCATTTTCCCCACCCTTTAATTTTTGCAGATTAACTCGAATTTGAAGACCTTGGCAATCCATGAGTTTTGAAAGTGATTTAAATAAATGATGCACAAGATGCTTGAAGAATCCATTGCTGCTCATTGTAGGCTCAGGGACTTCCAAAGTCTATATGAGATGGCAGTGGCTGATCACCAGTGAAATACAGATTTGTTATAGTGGTGTGTAGGTCTGTGGCCTTCCTTGGAGCCCCTGTGCTGTTTCCAGAAGGGTTTTTCTATTCTCTCTCAGGCACGTGGGGCTGGCTGTGCCTGGCAGCTGCCGCCTCCACTGCCTCAAACAACAGTGGCGTGGTTGTCACACGAGCACTCGGGGTTTTCTGGCCATAACTCCCTGCTGTGAATGCTCCCATTGACTTGGGATTTTGGGTTCTTTTGCCAGTCGCCTGCTCTCTTCAAAGCTGGATGAATGTTTGTTTAAAAGTGCAAACTGGCTCCTGGAAGAACAAAAGGTCCCCACCACCATCACCTCTCCAAAGAGATGTTATCCAGCACTCAGAGAAACACTGGCAGCTTCCTTGCTTTCCCAGCCAGGCTCTAAGGCCTGGAGAATCCCACCTTGCACTGGGAGGTTGTAAAGGTGCATTTGGGATTTTGATGGGAGCTTTGTATCCACTGAATTAACTGAATCCCTGAGCACAGAGAAGCCCCTCGGTGGGCACATTAGCATTCCTTCTAGGGAATGTGACTTCCTTTGACTTCCATGATAACTTGGCTGTGTGACAGGCAGGACTTTAACCCCACTTCCATGTACAAATAGTGAGCAAAACAGGAATATCTGAAAAGTCCTTGTCACTCAGAAATGTTTGTTGTGTGTTGGAATTCAGCCCCATTAATAGCCCATACTGTGTGGTGAGCTGTGTGAGTCTGCAGCAATGCACAGACCACAAACAGGCCTCTTGCACAAGAATAAATCTTATTTTAGTGTCTTTATCACATGCACATTCATGTCTAGAGGTGAATGAGAGGTGGATCAAAGAGCAAATTCCACCTTCACCAAAGGAAAGAGGTTGAGGCCCTTCTGGCCTGCTGGGCTATGCACTAAATGCAGGAAGGAAGCTGGTTTTTTTCAGGAAGTGCAAAGTGCTCTGCAGGGTACCTCATAGTTCTGGGAATCCAGTTTGTGCCTCTCCAGATAACTGTGGTAGGTAGCGTCAGCTCCTGAGAAGACTTTTGCTCATCACATGCCAGTGTGTGGGATTTTCCCTAAGAAAAGGGAATGTCAGCTTGTCAGCTCATCCCTTGGTATGCGGTTATACTGGTTACATTGAATTTCTGCTATGTTTGCTCTTGAATATGGAGGACCCAGTGGAATAGAAGCTGTGAGGGTGTTTGCTGTTATTCCCTGCTGGTTCTGCCCCCACACCAGAAGGCCCTGGAAATCACCAGTGACCCTTTAGTCTGTCCCATGTGGGTGTTCTGCCTTTTTGACCTGCTGGTGCTCAATTTGGTGTTTAACTCTGCTGGAGATGCTCCTTGCCAAGCAGTGTAGGATAACGTAGGTCTCCATGTCCAGGTGCCCTTTATTGTTTTACACCTGAGCAGGTATGAACTCTCATTTTCCCAAAGTCTAGCAAACCCTAATCTGTCTGCATTTCTCACTCCCCAGTGCTGCATAGACAACTATGAGGACATAGTCAAGCTCCTCCTCAACCATGGGGCCAATGTCAATGCCAAGGACAACGAGCTGTGGACCCCTCTGCATGCAGCAGCCACTTGTGGTCACATCAACCTGGTGAAGATCCTCATCCAGCAGTAGGTGGCTTTTTGTCTGTCCTTTCTGAAGGTTTGATTCTACCCACAGGAAATTGGGACTGCTTAGTATCTTGAGAGGTTGCAGCAGTGGTGATTATTCCCTGCTTTCAGGCTGCTCAAGGGGGTCCTTCCTGCTTGGGGGAGAAGACAATAAAACCCTAGATGACTAGGCTCAGTTTTGTGAAGCTTCTGGAGATTGGGCCAAAATTTCCCCTTTTTGCCTGTATTCTGGTGTGTCTGTGTGCGCCTGTGGAACTGTGGTTGCTGTGGGGGTAGAAACAGGAGCAGCCAGCAGGATCTTCCCTCAGGCCACCACTTGAGATCTTCCAACCCCAGTCAAGCAGACACTAGTGCATGAGGACAGCAGTATGTTTGTGTGACTCAGACACCTGGGTGAGCTTTGTGACCTGTCTCAGTGGGTCTTAATTATGATCAGTAAACTTCCTGCAGTGTTTGATCCCTGGTGGTGACACAGGGTGCTTGACCAAGTCCCTAAAGCTCAAGTCTTTCTAGACTTACCAGTAAGGAGGAGGAAGCCAGGTGTGTTTTGAGCTGTTTCATGAGCACTGTGGTGAATCCTGCCTGGAGCAGATGGTTGTGCTGTGTGTGGAGCCCTCTCCTCCCAGAGTTTCCAGAGTGCCTGAGCTTTGGGAGTTTTGACCTGCTGCCTTCTTCCTCAGGGAGGGAGACTTCTCCCTGTGGTGCTGCCATCTGGGAGATGAGCATTGAAAATTTGGCTCTTTTTTGACTGTATAATGAAGAAGAGAAGAGGATGCAGTTAAGCATCCCTTGGAGGATGTTCCCACTTGGGTTAGGAAGTTTTGGATGAGGGTTATAAAAATGGAGCGGATGTGGAATACAGGGCATTACCGACTCAGGAGGGAGGTCTAGTGTGTTGCCTTTCATCCAGTTCTAGAATTAATCTTCTCCATTCATAGCTCCACAGCTTTGCTTCAAATCTTTCTTATCTCATACATACCTTGGTGGCATTTGGGCAACTATCAAATCCCAGTTAGGTTCTTCTAAGGATTTATCCCAGTGTGTGGCACTGTCTGCTCTAGGCTGTCTGGGGTCCTTCCTGGTGTAACTCAGTTTTCCCTTTGCAGTGGAGCAGACCTGTTGGCAGTCAATGCAGATGGCAACATGCCATATGACCTCTGTGAAGATGAGCCAACCCTGGATGTCATTGAGACTTGCATGGCCTATCAAGGTAAGGAGATTGAGATTATGTAAAATACAAAAATGGGTCAATGTGGTACTAAAAATTACCCTGTTTCTCAGCTCTTGATTTGCCTCTGGAGAAAAGCAGAGAGCTGCTCCTGGCATAATTTCTTGGGACTTGACTCTGGTTATTCTGATTCTTAAAGATCATGAGGGTGAAGGATGTGGGGTCATATCAACCAGGATCATAAGACTTACTTTACTCAACCAGAGGGGAGTTTTACTCAGCTTTTCCAACTGTCCTCTTTCTAACTGGAATTTTAACAGGGATTACCCAGGAAAGGATCAATGAGATGCGAGCTGCTCCAGAGCAGGTCATGATCTGTGACATTCATGACATACTTGCCACTGGACAAGACCTGAACAGGACTGATGCCCAAGGTGCTACGCTGGTGAGTGAAACTGCAGCAGCTTCAGTTTTGCTTTCCTTCAGCCCAGAGGTGATGAAACCTGCCCTGGAGCAGGAGTTACACAAAATCAACAAGTGCATGTCACTGAGAGGAGAAGTCCCACAGAATATAACATAACACATCTGCTGACCTGCAGGGAACTGGGCCTGGGAGACCTCCCAGTAACCTCTTGCTTCTCCTGGACTGTCTGGATTCCTGTGGAGGAGATTGTGAGAGCCCTCTGGTTTCCCTGGGAGCAGGATCCAGTGCTGAGAAGCCTGGAGGCTTCCTGCCTCCTTTCTGCTTTGTGTGGGATCTGGCTCACACAGAGTCAGTGGCCACTGTGTTTGTTCTCACTGGGTGGCACCTGCCCCTGGGCACCCAGGACAGGTGTGCAGCACAAAGCTGGCATCTGATCTGTCTGGGCAGGGACTGAGCAGGCTGAACAATCCTAGCTCTTTTTACCCCACAAATGTGTCTCCTAAATCACATCTTACAGCAGTCCCAGCTTAGGGGAAGTTCAGTAATGACGCCATATGTGCTGGGCATTTCATAGAGCCATGGTCATTTAATGCTTGTGTCCACAAATAACTGATATACAGGCACTTGGTTGAGGTGTTTGAGGGCCAGGCCATGGCAGTGCATTCCAGTTTCTTGATCTAAATACCATCTTTAGTGTATACCAGAAGTGTAAGGGGAGGGCAGGCTCCCGCCCTTATGTAAGCTTGAATGATTGAAGTTTTTATTGCAGCTTATTTTTTAACACATTTTTCCCTTTAACAAAGATTATATACATTTAAGCAGGCCTCTTGGCTCCCCCTTTGATACCATCCCCAACTGATTCCTTATTAATTCATGTGGCCTCTAGAAAGTGGCATAAAATTTATGTAGAAATTAACTGAGTTGCCAGAAAGCATCAGAATTTATTTCTAGATGAAGTTGTAACTCTGTGTGTGGCATCCTCATGCAAATTTTTGAAAAGAAGCTTTGATTCTCCCCTTTAGCACAACTGAAGTAGGAGGAGCTCTGAGTGGAGTTAATCCCTTCAGAGCAGTGCATGGGTCAATGTTTTGCTCAGAGATGCAACAGCAGACTGCAATTATGAAAATCTTCAGGGACATGAAGCTGAGGGACTAAAAGAGATCATTATTGACTGTCTCCAAAGTGGTGGCTGTAGTTGGAAGCCAATATCTGAAAAATCATACCCCCTTAGGTTTAAGTATGGTTTAAAATGTTTTTGACTTTCAAATAGTGAAAATAATTATAGTATGATTGGTAGTGCAATTGCATGGAGAAAGTCCTGACTGAAGCAGGCTGTAAATTTTATTCCAAAAAATCACATCTACAGCACTTTAGTGGGGAAGAGGAGATGTTCTTCTGGCATGAGGAATACAGAACTTACAGTGGATGATGTTCTGCATTGCAGGCTCCTGTTTTGATGGTTCTTTCCCTACAAATTGGGAAGCACTTAAAAGCCCTTGATTTAAAACGTGAATACGTTATTTTTCTCATCCATATATCTAAGTTATTCTGAGAACTGTTAAGCAATTTCCTCTCGAAACAGAATTACATGCAGGCAATACTGAGCTTTAGTAACAGGAGTGACCTGCTTTTGACCTGGTGCCATCTGCCCAGTGTGGAATGTGCTGCCTGTCCAGCTCCAGGCTCAAACATTAGCCAAGAAAATCCTCTGAAACTCGGTGTATGAAACCATTTGTGGTCCCTGCAGGTGGCTCATGCTCTGTTTCTTATCTCCTAGTTGCATATAGCTGCAGCCAATGGTTATCTGCATGCAGCTGAAGTGCTTCTTGACCAGGGGGCAAGCCTGGATGTAAAGGACTGGGATGGCTGGGAACCTCTGCATGCTGCTGCTTTCTGGGGACAGGTAAGGATTTCACTCTGTCATGTGTGAAAGTGGCATTCCTTTCTGCCTGGACAAACTGGAGTATTCTGCAAATGGAATAAATCTGTGCTGGGGCTGGGCTCTCTGGAGAGCATCAGAGAAGGTCCCATGGGCTCCAAAAAGAACTGGTTGCTGAGAAATTTCAGGCAGAGTGTGCCTGTGCAGGTGGGTGGGGGGAGCAGTGTTTAACATCACACACATACCAGAGTCATTTGAGGTGAGTTGAACCTGCGTGCCATTGCCTCTCATCTTATTCCAACCTTTCAGCTTTAGGGAGGAAAGCCTAAATTGCCTCAAATACCTCGATCAACTTGGCTTTCTTTCCATTCTTTAGATGCAGATGGCTGAATTGCTTGTGTCCCATGGGGCTAGTTTGAGTGCCAGGACATCTTTGGATGAGATGCCAATAGGTGAGTTTATGAAGCTTAAAGAAAAAAATGGCTGGAGTCTTCACATGGGGATTTCAGAAGCGTTAACATAATTTTTTAGGTATCTTTTTAGAATCAAAGTTGAAGTTTCTTTAACTGGGATTGAGGTTTTGAAGCGTCTACTTTACTACAGAAAATGCTTCTTCTTGGTCATAAAAAGAAGGAAGAAGGCATTTCACAAGCACCAAGTCTTCCTGCTGTGTGTTTCCTGTGTTATCCCTTGTGCTTGGGATCCTCCCTGCTGTTGTGTGCAGCCCTAAGACCTGGGTGTCCAACTAGGAAGGCACAATTAATAACATGGTGTTAATGAGAACTGTCTGACAAAGGGCTTGGTCTGTGTGTGCCACAGATCTGTGTGAAGAGGAGGAATTCAAAGTGCTGCTTCTGGAGCTGAAACACAAACACGATGTGATCATGAAGTCTCAGATGAGGCACAAATCCTCGCTGAGCCGCAGGACCTCCAGCACGGGCAGCCGGGGGTGAGTTGTGCTGCTCCCTGCACGTCACCTGGGGCTCTGGCCTGGCCACCCAGCTGTGGCTGCAGAGCACCCTGAGGTCAGTAAGAACAACCCATGTGTTCTTTCTGAGTGAACTCGTGAAAGGCAGTAGCTCACTTTGGTTGCTGAAAGCAGAGCTCCTTTGAAGAATGGCTTCTTCACTAGGAAGAGGTGCTAATTCTTGGGGAGAAAAATGGTTTTGTGCTGGTGTGGTTTAAGAACTGACCTGAGCACAGGAGCAAATGTGAGAATTTACCCTGTTAAACCACTGAAACTGGTGTTGGAAAATCAGTGCTCAGGTGGAGTAACTTGAGCTTTTCAGTAGTATGTCACATGTGCTGAGACACTGTTTGCAGAGGTCTTTACAAGATATTTACCAGACACCAAAGCAGTCCTGCACACCACAAAGCTCCCTAAACAGCCCATGGGCCATTTCCCTCTACCTTTACTGGTTGCAGAATAGGTCCATTAGGTGACCTGCATGAGTTCTAACACAGATTTGCAGTGCCAGTTTAGAACTCCTTAAATTCCTCCCACCTTCAGTGTCAGGAAGCTGAATCCATGTTCCAGTCCAGAGGGAGAGGCTGTGAAGTGTGAGGAGGAGGAGGTGAGAAGAGCCACAGGCTAAGAGGAAATGTCATGTCCTGCTCACAGCTTTGATGGGCTTGTTCCTGTCCCACAGGAAGGTGGTGAGGAGGGCCAGCCTTTCGGACCGGACAAACCTTTACAGGAAGGAGTGTGAGAAGGAGGCCATGGTGTGGCAGCAGCTGGGGGCAGCAGAAGAAGGGAGAAACTCTGGCCTCATTGGAGAAATTGGGGAGACTCGGTCCGACCAGGAGAATACAGACCCTGTAAGGAATCTCTTCTCTTTCATGGGAGTCACTGAGGAGGGCTGGTGGTGTGGGTTCAGTAGCAGTGGGTGGAAGGAGGCTGAAAATTTTGTAGACCTCATCCACCAGGTGTGAGCAAAAGAGCAAATTCTAGTTTGGTATAGACTGAGGATATCCCACTCTAGTGGAAAGTGTGTTTGGGATTTACAGTTTTGCATACGCAGTTTTGAGATAAAAATGAACCAGGATGCTCCAAAAAAATAGTGTGTCTTTCATTCTAAAGCTCACAAACTGGTAAGCACAAAAGAATTGTAAACTTGCTTTGCAGTTACTTGTTTTTAATTAAATAATTGTCATATTGTAATATAATTAAAATATTGTCATATTATTGTTATATAGATAAGCATATTCATTTTTGTGTGTGTGGGGCTTTCTGAGTGAAGGTTTGGGAAACTGTTCCTGGTTGGGGCTTTCAGCTTTAGCGGGGGAATTCAAGGTGCTGCAGCACCTAGCTGGTAGAAAGGCTGAGTGTGAGCAGACTTAGGAGGTGTCACAGGGATGAACCCTGCTATGGGGAATGGGAGAAAATGGTCTTTCATGTCTTGTTACAGAATTCAGTGCTGGAGAACTCCTCCCTGCTCCCGGAGCTAGCGAACAAGAGCACGCAGTGCGACACCGAGATCCCGCTGCAGAACGGACTGATGGCCTCTGCCAGCCCTTACCAGTACAGCTTTTCCAACGGGGACATCTGGAGCATGCACGCTGAGCCCGAGAGCAGCCCCGGGCACGTGCTGCCCTACAGCAGCCCCGGGCTGCCCGAGGCCCCGCACTTCTGGGGCGCCTACAAGGAGCACAACCACCAGACGCTGTCGGAACTGAAGCGGCAGCGAGCTGCGGCCAAACTCCTGCAGCACCCCTTCCTCAGCACCCACTTCAGCACCGGCATGGCAGGAGTTGCTGAGAGCGTGGGCGAGGCCAAGTCGCACTTAATCGAGTCCAGGACTTCTCCCTACAGCTCCAATGGGACCTCAGTGTATTACACAGTGTCCAGTGGTGATCCACCCCTCTTGAAATTCAAAGCTCCCATGGAGGAAATGGAAGAGAAGGTGCACGGGTGCTGCAGGATTTCCTAGTCTGCTCTGTGTCTCACCCCAGAGGAAATGAGACGTGGGTGGGCTGTTGGATCTATCGCAGTGGCCAGGTTGTTTGCATTCCAAAGGGAGAATTTGGTTATGGACATCCTGACTGTGGCAGCCTTGTTCATCTTGAATTGTACTCTACCCTGCCAATTGCTTCCAATGCAGCTGGATGAGTAATGCAGGTGGAGCAAGGCTCTTAGGAGAGGAAGGGATGCACATCAACATGATGTCAAAAAAGTCTCCTTAGTCTTGCTCCCTGGGGAAGAAAGTATGGTGTGCTGCCTCCCCATCCTTGGGAAGTCATGAGATGCCTTGGAACAAAGAAAGGATCTGAATTCAAATCTTTGTGTCTGAGCCTCTTGCTGTAAGTCACTGAGCAGCTGGAAGGTGACAGTTCAGACCTGTGTTTTCACTCTTAGGTGATGCACACATCACCTGGAGGGGAGGTCAGCCCCCATGGGAGGTTTGCAAGAGTGGACAGAGCTGTTTTCCACACAGCTGGATCCAGCACTTCCTGGGCTGGAGCAACAAGCAAGCAGAGATGCTGCACTTAGGAAGTTTGCAAGGTGTTACCTCCTTGCAGTGACAGCTCACCATCACAAACTGTGCACTGGCTGGGTCCTGTTCTGCTCGTGTCACCTCGCCACTGCAGACTGCCATCAGGTTTGATGCAGAACTTTTCCTGGAACAGGCTTCACTCGATAGGCTTTAAAAGTGATGTTGCAATAAAGGGGTCCTGGCAATAGAATTTTACTGCAATAAAATACTGACAAAGGTCTATATTGGGATAAGTAATTTAAAAAAACACTTATTTGTACTATTTAGACTCTTAATTTGTTAAAACTGAAAAGACTTTTGTTGATCTTACTTTCCTACTGATTCTGTTTGTTTACTCTGTACGCTCAACACAGATACTAGGGGCAATATGCTTTGTGTTCTGATATTTTCTGGATTTCCAGAACCACAGGGCTCAGGAGGGATGGGAAGGAAAGGCTTGCCAACACTAACTAGGAACACCATGAAAGCATTTCTAATCCCGTAGATGTGACAACACTTGCATTAACCTGCAGTCTTTGGCTGAGAAATAACTTTGACCATTGCTGTGGTAGCTGAACACTGCAGCAGGACAGGAGATGTTTTGTTCTGTTTTCCAGAAGCTGTCAGCAGTGGGTAGCAGCTGGCAGAGGAATGTTTAAATGCCTGTGTGTCTGTGGGAGTTGCCTGACACCATCAGAACTTAACAAAGCCTCTCTGCTGTGGAGCAGCTGCAGCTCCAGTGCTGTGTCTTGGTGTAGTTCATGTGAGCTCTGACAGCCCACCTGGCAAACACTGGCACGGGGTAACCTGGGAGTTTGGCACTGGCCTTGCAGCAAGGTCAGGGTTTGTGTACCTGGGGAGGTGAATGGAGAGTGTGGGACAGCTCTGAGGAACTGGCCACACTTCAGTTGTATGTAAGGAGTGACTCCTACATAACTGTAAACTTTAACTTCTCTGCACAGAGGGGCTGTCACACATGTAACTGTTTGCCTGCATGAGTATGTGTCTTCTTGGGCAGCTTAAATTCCAAACTCTGAAGACATAAACCTGTTTGGGTCTCTGTAAGCCATCAGTGGATTAAATCCAGCTCACGTAGTTGTGCTTCAGCCAAGCTACAGCAAATGCAGCTTCCACCCATCTTCCTTTTACCTGGCACCTGTTAGACATCAATATTCCCCTTCACATGTACTCTTCCTCTGTGGGGATCCTCACAGCCTTAACTTTTTTCTAGGCTGTAAAAAGTTGACTGAGGCTGCCAGTGACTGTTAAGTGCTACTCTCTGCCCCCCATCAAATCCACCTCTTGCTGGGGCTGGATACATTCCCATACAGGGCTGACAATTTAATGATTTGATTCTCTTTCCTTGCCAGTTTTAGGTGCAGTTGATCTGGTTCACTTGAAACCCCAGTTCTGCTAAAGGCAGAGTTTGAAGCATTCAGAGAAGTTGGCCTCCCTCCATTGTTGAAACATGCTAATTATAGGACTAGAAAATACTTCTTGTGCATGACCTTAAGGGATTTTTAAAGTCATTCTCTAGTAGTAAGAGGATGATTTGGTAACTGGAAAGACTTTACTGCATCTGTGTGTGGTTAACAGTGGATCTTCTGATTACCTTAAGTAAATTATTCTGGGATAACACCAAGTGTGGCCTGGCTATTACAGAACAAGGGAGATGATCTTTCAGGTGCCTCTCTTCTCCCGTGATGGTGAGGTTTGTCTCTTCACATCCATCCTAATGAGTTTTCTGAACTCACTCTAACAGATTTTGGTGCCGCTATCTACTAGGTTGTATATGGTGCAAAATTTGGGCCCAGATGTTGCCTTCCCTCCCAGCAAAGGAGGAGTAGGGCCCTTTTCCTTCTCAGAGCAACTTTGTGCTAGCAAGTGTATTGAACCCTGCCTAATTCCAAGGAAGTGAAAGGGAGATCACTGAATGCAACAGTGTAAAGTAGTTTGAGGCTTGCTTTCACTGAGAGCTGTTAATACATCAAACTGCAGGAAACTAGTCAATTTTAGACAAACAGCTTTTTGGCTTCCATTGGTATTTTACATAAGTAAAACTCTGGGAACTCATCATCCTAGCTGTGAAGTCTAGTGGTGTTTGATCAAATGTAATCCATTCTTAATCAGACAGGAAAGTTATTAATGGTAAGAGGCAGTAATGGATAAATCTTGCAGGCTATGTTTCAGAGCCCTGCCAAGTGTTTACCTACCACTGGCTTTGGGCTGAAGTTGCACCAGTGTGTGAGCTGGAAGGTGGCTGAAGAATGGCCTGGAATGGATTCATGCTTCTGTGTGGTGACATTTGGGATGTAATGGTCACTGCCTGTGGAGCAGTGTGAACTGGCAGAGCTGTTGGTTGTAGGTCTGGGATGAGGAATTCTGTAAGATGGATAGTTAACCTGCTTCTGGTGAACTATTTTGTGGAGAAAAACAGGCTGTTGGGGAAATAAAAACCACATAGATTCTCTTACATGGGCATTGTAGCAGCCTACCTCTAGGAATAACACTTTTCACTGTAAAATTTAGCAGTGTTACAACAACAAGGGGGGTTTGATGTCTGTGTGTTTTAAAGGCAATCCCAGAAAGCTCTGAGGTACAGAGCAGTGGGCACTTGGCTGTTTGATTGGACCTTAATATGACTAAAAAGCTGTAGAACCTAGAAATCATGTTGTGACTGGCATATCTTCATTTATTAGAGGAGCATTTGAGGTTTTTATGATATACTGAATGGTTTTAAGATCAATAAATATCTAATTATAGATTCAAGGCCAGATTAGAGTCCCAGTTCAATTACCAGTGAGCCAAAGGTTGAAGTTGTTCACAGAGACTGCAATGATCTGGAATGTGAATGTACTGACAGGTCTGTTGCAGGCAGAGGTGCATGAGAATAACCCTTCCTTCTCCTCACATTTTCCTGTGTGCTGGATATGTACTGTTTCTAGCAAACTTAAGTGGTTGATGAGAGCAGCTTTACATTCCATGTTGAAAGAATTTTGTTAGATAGAGAAAAAGGTGTCTTTCGAAACAATGTCTCTACTTTAGCGAGCTCAGCCAAGGAAGCCCCAGTGCTGAAATGTTAGATAAAGGCTTAAGTCCCATTGCTGGGATCTGTTTGAAGTCAGACCTGGATCTATGTTTCACACACCACACGATGTGATTTCAGCCCACCTAATTTCACTTCTTTGGTGCTTCTGAATCTTAAAACCCTCCCAGTTTTGGGAAGAACTGACTCTAGCTGATGTGATTCTGTGCCATCTTGGAGGTGTGGTTGAAGAACCACCTGGATGAAGAGCTCCTGGTAGGGAAGGAGAAGAGCATGGCAGGGCAGTAGCAATAATGACTCAGTGCAATACTCAGTGGAGGCAGTGAATTCTTGAGTTTATTAGGCAGGGTCTTCCTTCATGGGGTTGAAATCCCTTAAAAGCACCCAAATGGCATGACGACTTCTGTCTAGTGTCCTTTTTTACTTCAGTCTTGGAGCTCTGATTACCCACATCATCCCTGCTGAAACTGAGTCAGTTACCATGGAAAAGGGAATATCCTGAGAAAGCAATAGCACTGGTCTCCAGTGAGCCATGGATGAAGCGTTGTCTGTCTGCTAAAGGGTTTCTCCCTACACCTGGGTTATTTCTGTGCCTTATACTTGCTAAAGGTAACTTGTCTCTGGAAGGTTTGTGGTGACTATACAGTTCTTGCTGATCTTTAACTTGGAGACTTTTGCAAGGGGATAACAGTTCAGAGTTCAGAGCATGCCAGATTTTGACATTATTATTTGCTCTTTCGATTTCTCTCATGATCGCCACTTCTCTCTTCCTAAATACACAGAAAGGAAATGCACAGGGACTTCACTGTATTTTAACAAATCACATTGACTAATGTGTCAGATCTCTACAGGTGGAATTCAGAACATGCTTGCAGCAGCAAGGTCTCACCTCTTACACCAGAACACATTTACATTTTTTGTTTTCTTTTGCCCATGGCTGTGCAACAGAACAGTTCTCCCTTTATTCTGTTTTCGTGTTGGCCAAACTGCTAATGAACTTCTCAGTTCCCTCACACAATTCGAGTACCACTGGGCTCTGCAGGCAACATCTGCCATGGCACAGTTATGACCTAGAATATTTTGCTATATTTCAGCTGTGGAAGCTGTAGTAGAGGAGACTCTGCTCGAGTTACCTGTTCCCAAAGCTACACCAATGCAATGATCTCCACCCACAGCTGGAGGGAGATACGGGTTTTTAAACAGTGCAGATGCAGCCTTAGTATTGCCACCACTATGTCTTCAGCCTTTAGATTGCAGTGTGAGGTTGCAGGAGGGTGGATTACCCTGGTAGAGGCAGGACTGCTGCATGTACAGGACAGTAAGAGATGATGGCAAGCCTTCTGCAATAACTCGTAATTCCATTGATCAGTAGTAAACGATGTACAAATAAAACTTGATGAAATGTATTTTATGTGAAGAAAAAAATAATGTAAGAACTGTATATTGTATTAGCAGCTTTGTGTATAAAATGGCATTTTGGCAATCAGAGTCTAATATATTTAAAACTTTTTTTAAAAAAAGGATATTTGATATTGTATGGAATTGACTTTATTGCTACTGTAAGTATGAAGATGGTTTCTTAACATGTTGAAGCAATGCATAAAATCTTAAACTTTATGTAAAACTCATGCCAAAAGCGTGTTTGACAGTATTAGCACCTGACTCAGTGTCTTTAATAGAGAGATTGAATTTTTTAATTTAAAAATTATATTAAATTTCTTTTAATAATACAAAAACACCACTGAGATTTTTTGGTTTTGTTTTTTAAAATCGGCTTAAGTTTTGGCACTCTGTAAAATATCTCTGCCTCTCAGCTGTCTACAGCCAGGGGCTGTCTAGAAGAGGAAATCTGGGCGGTGGGTGTGTGTAACCTTTTGTTTTAAATGCAGAGCTCAGGAAGCGTTTGGACAATGCTCTCAGGGACTGTTGGTGCTGCCCCGTGCATGGCCGGAAATGGGACTTGGATGAGGCTTGGGGATTCCCTCCAGCACAGAATATTCCGTGATTCTGTGGCGGCACTTGGAGACAAGCTGCAACGCCAAAGCTGTGCCTGCCTTCCATGGGGGAGTGCTCAAGGCTATAGTTGCAGCATTTGTTAGCACGCATCACTACGAGCGCCCTTCTCAGAGGGGCCTGAATCAAGGGGCAAAAGCTCCGCGATCCCTGCCCGTCCCTGGAGGCCGGCAGGGCTCGGAGCAGGGCTGTGCCCGGCCAGGGACCTCCACTGAAGGCCGGGAGAGCTCGGAGCAGGGCTGTCCCCAGCCGAGGAGCTCCATTGAAGGCCAGCGGGGCTGTGCCCGGTCGGGGAGCTCCGTCCCGGTCCCGCCCGGCGGAGGCGGTGCGGCCCTGCCGGAGCCAACGGCGGCGCGGGGCGGGGAAGGCGCCGGCGGCGGCCGCGCTGTTTGGATTCAAACTCGCCATAAAGCGCCCGCCGGGCCCGGTGCCTCGCTGCGGCCATGGCCAACGCGTCGCAGTGCCTGGAGGAGGGCTCGGGGCGCTGGCCGCCGCCGGCCGGGCCGTACAGCGAGGCGCAGCGCCTGGCGCTGGAGGAGCTGGTGGCGGGCGGCCCCGAGGCGCTGCGCGCTTTCCTGCGGCGGGAGCAGCTGCCGCCCTTCCTGTCGGAGCCCGAGGTGCAGGACATCGCTCGGGCCGCGCTGCCGCCCGCCGCGGGCCCGGAGCCGGCGGCTGAGCCCTCGGCCGGCGCCTCGCTCGACGCCTCGTCGCTCACCTACTTCCCCGAGCGCTCGGACCTGGAGCCGCCGGCGCTGGAGCTGGGCTGGCCGGGCTTCGCCAGCGGCGCCTTCCGCGGGCTGACGCGGGTGGAGGCGCATTTCCAGCCCGGCTGCGGGGACAGCATCTACGGCTGCAAGGAGGCGGTGCGGCGGCAGATCCGCTCCGCCCGGCAGGTGAGTGCCCGCGCAGCGCCCTGCCCTGCCCGGGGCCCCTCTCCCCTGAGTCTGCGAGCACGTGAAAAATGGGTACCGAGCAAAGCCAAGTGACTTTAAAGCCCTTGTCGAGCAGACAGCGTCTCATTACGGAGGACAACCTCGAAAATACAGGAAAAGTGGCACTCTGTTTGCTGCAGTGACGACCCCTCCCTTTCCCGGGTGCTCTGGAGCTGATGCGCCGAGAGCTCCCCGGCCCGCAGCGCTGCTGCCGTGGCCAGCAGAGCGCTGTATCCAGCTGATGCTGCTTTCACGCTGAGCAAAAGGTCTCCTATTCAGGATTCCCCACTGATGTGCTCTACCAGACAGGTTCGCTTGCAGAAACCTCCTACTGTCCTCTAAAGGGTGTGACATAGAAAAAGCCTCTTCTATTAAAGAATGTTACATATAGATATAACACCATTATTGTATTTCCCTTCCTTAGCTCACTAATTGCCCCCAAGTGACGTACAGAACTGCTTTTGGCAGGACTTTTCTCCTACTGGAGTGAACGCTTTTGTTCTCATGCACAGTTAAAAATCACGTGGCGTAGGATCTTGTAACTGTTCGCTGTATCTCCTTGCATTCCCGGAGTTTACAGCCTCCAACTCCAATCTCCCGCCGGGACCCACCCTTCTCCTTAGCAGCCATTCCATTGGCTCAGCTAAAATTTAAATGGGTAGCTTCCTTTTTGGGTGGCCAGATGAAGCAATCCCTGTCTCTTTGTGTAACGTGCACGGCACACCCTGAATCAGCAACCGAGCTTAGTCTCTACTCCCTTCCCAGGGCAGGAGCTTAGGGAGTGTGTGAGGATGGCATGAACGACGGGCTCCTGGCCAGAAACGGTCACAGAGGAAGCTCTGTTCTCAAACAATCCCTGCAGGTATATGACACCAGTCTGGTAACTCGAGTAAACTCCATAAAGACATTTATTCCCCCAAAAGCTGTACTTGTTTGTAATATTGTTCTTTGCAGCATCCTGACAAACACCTTCCCTCACATGGAGCCAAGAGCAAGGCAAGCTGCTCCTGCCTCATTTGTGGCTGTGCCTGATCCAGGGAGCATTTTTGTGAACATAAACGGACATTTTTGACACCCTTAAATTTACTGAATGTCAGATTCTGTGTGATACTTCTCAATCATTTCTGAGTTCTTCAAGTTAATGTGAAGGATGGGAAAACTTCAGATGCTGCATAATTTCTTCTCCAACTAATGCAATGAAATGCAGTTAGTTCAAGTGAGTGCTGCCATCTTGTTCTTGCTATCCTGAATGGGTGAGTAGAGAAAAGGGTTTTCTCTCTTTTCTCTAAATATTTTGGGCAAAACTGTATTTCTTTTTCAGCAGCTAATTCTGGGACTAGAACTCAAACGTGCTGTGAATTGACCTGTCATATGAAGGCATCAGTGTTCCCAAGGATTTAGTGTGAATTGTTTTGTTTTCAGGGGTGGTTTTCTTACTTGTCTGGTCTTGTCAAAAACATCTTACTGGTTTTTAATCTTCTTCAACAGTTAGACAAGTGATTGGGTGGCAAGAATCTCAGGAGACACGCAAGAAGCACCAACATAAAGTAACTTTATCTAGAAATACCCATGTGCCTGTGCATGTTATATGTCAGAACTCAGCCAAACAGAACCAGTCCCTTAGGGAGCAGGACAGAGGTGGGAATGCAAAGCTCAGCCTGTTCCTGTGGGAAAGGTTTCCTGTGAGTACAGGGCATGCCACACACAGAGCAGCTGTGTTGCATGCTTACATACCTTGGGTGTGCTGCAGCAGCCTCCATCTGATAAGGGCAGGTGCCAGGTACCCACAGTGGTTGTGTTATCATTGTTCTTTATGCTGGTTTAACAGAAAAGTGAAAAATTCAGTCATAAAGCTGAATCCTTCATGTCTTTGTGTCCCTACACAGAAGTGGTTTTGAAGGGTGAGAACTCTAGCACCAAATCAGTGTGTGAGGTGGCTCTGAATTAGCTGGAGAGATGGCTCCTGAATGTGATATTCCCATCTTAGGATTTGCCTTTTTGAAAGAACTGTTGGGTGAGTGGAGGCATTTCCTATGGAGGTAAGGGATAGAAACTCAGAATATAGAAACCAGGAAGAGTCTGGAGATCAGCTGGGGTTTGAGAGATCTGACAGTAAGGAGGCCATTCGAGCTAATTCTCCTGTCACTCTTGAAGCACTGAGAGAACAGGCATGGAGATGGTTTGTCCAGAGTCCAGATTTTCCTGTGATAGCTTCCCCAGTGTGGCACCATTACAGGGGATTGTGTAGGAAGGGAGGATGTGGAAGTGTACAAACAGAGCAGACAGAGGAAAAATCTCTTCAGACCTATGCTTTGTCTGCTGGGGCACAATGAATTTACAGGACTGTTGTAGGAATACAGAAATCTTTTAGAACTTGCCAGGGCTTGTGCAGCAGGGCAGCAGGACAAGGAAATGTGCATGAGGCCCTGATGATAGCAGCAGGAGAAAATGGCTGGGGAGACAGTGGCCTTGTGTAAAATAAATCCCTTGAGTAAGTGGTGTGACTTTCCTTGCAGGTGATTGCCCTTGTGATGGATTCCTTCACAGACATTGAGATCTTCAGTGACCTTCAGGATGCCTATAACAACCGCCAAGTCCCTGTCTACATCCTTCTTGACCAGGACTTTGTACCCCATTTCTTGGAAATGTGCAACAATTTGGGAGTTTGTCCTGAGCAGGAAAGTGTAAGTACTGAATTAGGGTCAGTGTGGTTTGTTTTTATTTTTGTGGTACAGTTTATGCATATCCAAGAAACCTGTCTACAAAGCATCAGACTGCCTTGAAAGTTAAAGCAACCTCTCTGTTTCCCATATGTAGGAGCTACAACCATGATGTGCACCAGCCCTGCGTGCTGTGTGCACTGGGATCTCTGTCCTGAGGGTGCAGCAGTTTTCAGAGATTTAATTTTGCAATATTTAAATAGCTTTATTCTTTGGCTCAAGGAACTGCTTGCTAAGGAAAACAGAAACGTGGGAAGCTAAAGGTGGTACAGCTCTGGTATCATCTGCTTTCTTTCCTAATACTTTCTTTTAAAAGGGTTTGGATGATGTGAGCCAGGTGATTTGCTGTGAATACAAATGGACATGGCTGCATTATGGCTTGGCTTGGAGAGGCTTATGTTCACTTCAGTTAAAGCTTCTCTGGAGAGGGAAAAACACTCCTGCCTTCCTGGGCAGTAGTTAATTGGAGCTGACTGTTCTCACCTAATCCAACAATTTAGCACTGTGTGACTAAAAACACTCATGCAAACTGTATAAAAAAGTAAATTTCATTCCTATCTTCTATACTATGCATAGCCACTTTTAAGTAGAATTGCTAATCAAAAGTTTCTGAAAATTAACTTAAGTTTGATGTTACTTTTTTCCTTTCATTTCTGAACCAGATGATGAGGGTTCGAACTCTCACAGGGAGCACGTACTACATGAGGTCAGGTGCCAAAATTGTCGGGAAAGCCAAGGAGAAGTTCATGTTAATTGATGGCATTAGAGTGGCAACAGGCTCCTACAGGCAAGTATTGGGATCTGCTGGTGCCCAGTGAAGCTATAGAAATGGAGATTTGCTGCAAAACGATGTATTAACTTTGCTGTTTGCCCGGTGTTAGTGAGTGCCAATGGCATATGGACTAGCTGAGTCAAAATGGGGCTGACACAAATCTGAAAACACCTTTGGAAAACTGGTTTGCACAACTTGTTGCTAGCAGAGAGCTTGGCCATGGCTAGAGTTCTTCCTGCTGAAATGAACAGTCTGTTGGCTTGCTACCTTACCTTGCCTTAATTTTTAAGCTGAGTTTTGCTTTCTGTAACTGTATTGTTGAAATGCACTGGAGATTAACTGTGAGTCTTGGCTTGTTTTCAACAGTTTCACATGGTCTGATGGGAAGCTGAACAGCAGCAACTTGCTGGTGTTGTCAGGTCAAGTGGTTGAACACTTTGACCTCCAGTTCAGGATTCTTTATGCCCAGTCACTGCCCATCAGCCCAAAGCGACCGTCCAGCTGCAGGAACAGTGGCATGTTTGATCACCTGCTGACCAGAACAGCATCCTCTAAAGAATATACTGTGGAAGGCAACTTGAGAGCAGAATTTGCCAGATTGTCTAGCACTCCAAAGAAATTGCTGGAAAAAACAGATCAGACTGAATATACTCCTGCAAGAAAGCTTTGTACCCTGGGGCATTCTTGCCTATGTGAGGAGGAGTCGTTCAGCAATCAAGTGGCCGCAGTGCAGCAGAAAAGTGTATCAACTCAAACTGGCCCGTGGGAAGAGATGGCAGCTGGGACCAAATGTAACGCAGCCACTCAGGCCAGCACAGCCACAGCAGACACTGGCACTCAGGCTGCTGTCCAGGCCAAAGTGACAGGCACTCAGACATCAATTTTGCTGAAGACTGCAGTGACACAGACAAAGGAAGAGGAGGGCACAGAAACACCCCTCCTTCCCAGAAAGCTGTCAAGAGAAGAGTATTTTCTGTCTGGAAAGGCTGTATCCAGTTCTAGCCTGCGAACATTGTCTTCATCGTCGTCCCAGTGCTCTCTTGCAAGCTCTACAGGCTCGATATCCTCTCTCCGGTCCTTTGAATATTCCAGTAGTCACAGGGCACAATATTTCCAAAAGCTGCACAAAGAGAGGCAGTTCCACTACTCCACGATCAGGTCGAAGCTGAGCCACATGGTGGAGGTGCTGTCGCGGCGGGGCCGTGTCCCTGCGAGCTCCGTGGCGCAGTACCCGGGCAGGGGCAGCCTGAGGCAGGGGCGGGACATCAGCACCAGCCTGCGCAGCCTCCGCCACGCCTCGCTCTTTGCCCTCAATAAATGATTCCTGCCCTGACCACGCAACACACAAACCCCAGTCTCCAGTTGCTGTCACTTTGTACCTAAAGATTCTTCCCCTTCTGTCCAGCACTTTTACTTTAATATGCATGTACACCACTCTCCAGCACTTTGTTTTATACTATGCAATGTAAGCGATGAAAAAGAGGTAATACTACTTGCAGGTTCCTCTTGTGTGCATTAGTGGTGATGATCATTTTAATTCTGGGTATTTAACCTCAAAACTGAACTTGCTTTCCTGGTTTGCGAATGCCCTAGTTTTAATTTATGTAAACTTGGAAAAATCGGAGATGCACTGAACTTGCTCAGAGTGGCTTTGGAGATCTATCTAATATCAAGGAATTCTCAATCTTTTTTTTCCAATATTTGCTTTAATTTCTACTTTATCTTTCACAGGAGAGGAATCAGCTTTTGCAAAGAGCTGTAAAGCTGATTTTATTCTGTGATATATATGTTACTATTCCACTAAAGTTTCAAAGAGTCTGTTGAAACAGTTGCTGGTTATCTTCAATTGTATTACTTTTCCATTGTTTAAGCCTCCTGAAACAGAATGACCTAACTAGCCCTTTAGTTTGATCATGCTCTTGTGAATTTGTTTAGAGGTATGAAAATATATATGTGTGTGTATGTGTGCTGCCTTCTTTGCAGTGAGCTTCAAGGTGAGACAATCACTGAGGGCTTGTGACAAAGGCCCTGTTCAAAAGTAAACTGACAAATGCACTACAGAATGTTATCCTGGGTAATGTTAATTTACAAGTAACTGTAAGAGTTAAATAAACATTTTTCTCTTTTTAACTGTGGTGTCTGAAATACTCATTCCTGCTCTATCATGTTTCCACTACTAACTTGGTTTGAGGAGCTAAAGTGCCACTCTAGTTTTTGAAGATACTTCAAATATTGAGTGGACCTGAGGTCTGGTTGCTTTGCAAAGCCTTTATCTGACTGTTTGCAGATTTCTGTGCATGTCTGTGTTTACTGGGTCTCTTATCTGAGCAGTATGTGCAGTCTCTCCCTGAGATCTGACCTGTACTGTTTTTCTTTAGACCTGCATCTCGGTACTTCAGTGGCCAACCACACTGAATTTTTTCAAATCAAATCAGAGTCTGGGTTATCTATTTTTTTTTATTTAGGGGCACGTGTGTCCAGTAGATGGCACATTTCAGCTGAAATTGGCTTGAATATTGAATGAATGAATGAATGAATAAAAATATCCACAACTCAAAAAGGCTGCAAGTGTTGAGAAAAACTAACCTTGGTATTCCTGTCTGAAATCTCTATGGACAAAGAGGCTTTGCTACTTTTATTACTTGGATTTCAGAGCAGCCACTCATTCTTTCAGTACAGCTGGAGGTGGAGTAAAAGGTTCTGTCTGCACTTGTTCAAAATGATAAGGTAGTTTATTGCTTGATTCGTGGATCTGGAACACTGGCAGCAAGCCAAGTTGCAGGGAGGGAGCCAAGATTACACCTTCAACACCAATATCGTGTTGTATTTTTAAGAGCTCAAGTCCTTGAATGCATGTAAAATTACCTTGTTTGTTCCATGTCCTTTTAAACTTTATTATACCGTGTAGCTGTGAAGGTACTCTAAAAGGAACAAGAAACATTTTACAATTAAACTCCTTTTTGCCATGGGGTTTTCACCTGATTATCGCTGAGCTTTGTTTTCTGTGTATTTGGCATTTTAAATCGGGGCAACTAAGTGACTAAGCGTCGGTGCTTTCCTGCTGGGGCCATTTGCCCTCTCCAAGCTCAGGAGCAGCCTTTTGATCCGGGCCGGGCAGCAGATCGGGGCAGGGCTGATCCTTCCTCCTCAGCGGCTGGCGCTGCCGCGGGCGCTGCCCTGGGCGTGGGGACGGCTGCGGGCTGTGCCACCCGTGACCGTCCCGTGGGCGAGCGGCCGGGAGGAGCGGGGCGGGGCGGGCGGCGCGGAGGAGAGCGCGGAGCGCTATAAAGAGCCGGGGCAGCGGCGGGGCGCTCCGGCCATGGCCAACGCGTCGCAGTGCCTGGAGGAGGGCTCGGGGCGCTGGCCGCCGCCGGCCGGGCCGTACAGCGAGGCGCAGCGCCTGGCGCTGGAGGAGCTGGTGGCGGGCGGCCCCGAGGCGCTGCGCGCTTTCCTGCGGCGGGAGCAGCTGCCGCCCTTCCTGTCGGAGCCCGAGGTGCAGGACATCGCTCGGGCCGCGCTGCCGCCCGCCGCGGGCCCGGAGCCGGCGGCTGAGCCCTCGGCCGGCGCCTCGCTCGACGCCTCGTCGCTCACCTACTTCCCCGAGCGCTCGGACCTGGAGCCGCCGGCGCTGGAGCTGGGCTGGCCGGGCTTCGCCAGCGGCGCCTTCCGCGGGCTGACGCGGGTGGAGGCGCATTTCCAGCCCGGCTGCGGGGACAGCATCTACGGCTGCAAGGAGGCGGTGCGGCGGCAGATCCGCTCCGCCCGGCAGGTGAGCGCTCCGCTCCCGCCTGCGCGGCTTCCCGGGGCCACCTCGCTTCTCTTACTCTACATAACCTTACGTTTGTAATTACTCTGCTGTTCCGTATTGCTTTATGTCTTTTCCGCCATCTTTTGTAGTTCTTTTTAAAATAGGTTCATTATTTGCCAGCTTCCCCCCGCCCCACACTGCCGAAAGCCGAGTCCGGGCTCTCCGGGTGCCGCTAAGTTCTCGGGAAGTTGGCACCCGTGAGCGATACATCCCGAACGTGCCCATTCCCAGCTCTCTGAAACAGCCATTGCTTCCCCATCCTGCGAGGATCCACGGCAAACCCTGGGGTTCAGCCCATGGGGAAGATCTGTGCGGATAGGATCTGGCTCTCAAGGGATGTTTTAGTCAGATCTTGAAATATGAGAATCTGAATAATAAGGTGACGATGAGCATGACTTTTACCTTAAACAGAGAGGTGAAATGTAAAGAGCAGTCAGACATTGGTGGTTCTGGTTTTCTTACTCTTTCTTTTCATGTTTGAAAAGTTGAAAGACTGGAAAACTGTAGCATTGGAAGTAAGCTCACCTTTTTCTTCTGGCAATGCTTATGAGGAAAAGATACCTGTTCTCAAGAGGAAAAAAAAACCCTTGCTTAGGAAGAATATTTGCCTAACATAGGGCAAAACCAGGGGTCTAGTTCTATCTCAGGGTGAAGAGGAATACTCTGTATCACAGAAGACTGTACCATGTTCCATAACCGCCTGAAAAAAAGGCAGGGGGAATATTGAATTTGAAAGTCAAATTTCTCATGTTCTATCTCCCTTTTGACGTTGTGGAAGCAGCCTAATGGATTCTTCTGAAACTCGTTTCAGATGATTGCCCTGGTTATGGATTCCTTCACAGATACTGATATCTTCACAGACCTCCTGGAAGCCTGTAGCCAACGGCAAGTTAAAGTGTATATCCTTCTTGATCACTCTTCATTTTCCCACTTTCTAAAAATGTGCAAGGATCTGGGAGTTGACCTTGAGCAGGAAAAGGTGAGCCTTGTCATATAAATAGGGGTAGGGAACTGATCCTCTTGTGACTGTAATCTTTGAGCTGTCAAAAGAAGAAATTATTACACCTGCTGCCACGACTTAAAAATGGGTGTTATGTAGCTCCAGCTCTATCTTGGAAGGTTTAACTGTTCTCACATAAGACAGCAATTAATAGAAAATCTGAAACCTTTGTAATTGGATGTTACAGCTGCCTTCTGAGCACAAATACTAATTGAATGTTCAAGGAAATGTAGGAGGAATGTCCAGTTCCTAAAGCATGACTGGAGTTGCTTGGGCTCGCCGAAACTTTGAAGGCTGAGGGAGAAGCAGGTTCTCAGGATTCTGTGGAATTTGGATCCTGATGATTAGGTGACAGGAATTTTCACAGTCACATTCTGCACAGTCAGTTAATGGTCTTGCCCCTAAATGTCACCTTTTTTACCTGCAAAAACAAGACAAAATCCTCACTTGGTTCCAAGTGGGTGACTCTTGGGCCAGTGTACAGTTTATCCAGGATGGTTATTCTGTGTTATTCCTTTAAATGCAATCACTCAACTTTGCAGTGCACCTGACTCTTGCTGTGTTTTTGACAGTTGATGAGGGTTCGGATTATCATGGGGAGCACATACTGCACCAGGTCAGGAGCCAAAATCATTGGAAAAGTCCGTGAAAAGTTCATGTTAGTTGATGGCATTAGAGTGACAACGGGCTCCTACAGGCAAGTGCCAATTTCTTTCTCTTGCTTTTACATGATTTCTCTCAATGGAAATGAAAACCAGCAATACTGCAGAATTGCTTTCCTTATCAGATTTTATGACTGACATTTATCCTTAAAAGAGCCCACTGCTCATCAGTTGGGTTGTAAGTACAACATAACTAAATGTGGTAAAGGAGAATTTTCAGTGAATACTTTCATTACTGATTATTTTGAATTAACTCATAATTTTCTCACTCTTCCTTTGCTAGTTTTACATGGACAGATGGGAAGCTGAACAGCAGTAACATTTTGATCCTGTCAGGCCCCGCAGTTGCACACTTTGACCTGGAATTTCGCATTCTTCATTCACGGTCAAAGCCTATCAACCTCAAAGAGTTTTCCAGCTGCAAGAAGAACAGGTTGTGGGACCAGCTGTTCAGGATAACAGTGGCTTCCAGAGATGTGACCAGGGAACACTTCCTGAGAATGGAATTTTTGTATCTGAGAGCATTTGTAGGAGATCTGAAGAGGAAGAGGAGCTGGCTGCATGCCTCCAGGGAGGCCGTGTACTCCCCAAATAACACGATGCACACCTCTCCCCCGCTGACCAAGAGGAATGGCTCCCTGGTCATGAGGCCACACTGGATCATAGAGAGATGAACTGCATGTCCATACAGAGCAAGAAGCAGAACCTCAGGAACCACGTCCATCCATCCCTGTCCAGCACTGTCTTGCAGTGTTTGTGAGGGCAGCTGGGAAAGAAACCTCAGACTGAGAGAAAGTGAAACTGGCATTGTGGCTTTGTTTGAAGAATACTATAAAGCCATTAATGACTTCTACTATTCTGTTACATTTTCATTTCTCAACCTCTTCATGCATGTTTTAAGCTGATGGGTTGGCAATGTCATAGCTCAGTAGCTCAACTCTTTTTTTTTAACAAGAAATCAAGGTATTGAAATTCATATTGCTTGAAAGTCTGTATGTACCAAGGTGAAGGCAGGCTCTGAAATGAGTCTTGGTCTTGTGTTGTACAAACTCTCCACTAACTAGATCATGACACAGAACAGGAGTAACCCTAATCTGGAAACCAGTGGGTCAGTACCACATTACTACTCCTTTAATGGTACATTTTCTTTATACAAAGCTATGCTGGCAGGCAGAACAAGCTAATGAGTCAGCAAACAAGGCTTTAGCAGTGACTGAATTTCAAATGGCCTTTATACTAGACTGTTTGGATTGTTGGACATCATGCAATAAATGTATGCAAGTGATAATATTCTAAAGGACCCACTATGTTTGTAGGAGAGCCAAATGAGACCAATTCCTTGACATTACTAGACAGGCTTTTTGTTTACTTTGTAGCTGCTGCTGTCTGATCTTGTGGGAAAAGTTGAGTAGATCTGAGATCTGTGAAGCTGCTGCCTCTTCACAAAAGCCCTAATTTCCCCAAAAATGTAATGACACAGCAGTTAGCAACAGAACCACTTTTAAGGTCTCTTGAAAGCTTGATTTTTTTAATATTATTTTTTAATCCATTCATTTCTGGAGGGAAAAAAAAAAACAAACCAACCCTCAAATGAATCAGCTATTTTCCCAAACAGCTGCACACTGTGGTACTAAAGTTCAAGTAGCCTGCCAGAGCAGATACTCATTAGTCAAAACAAAGGTTTAACATTTCTCAATTGTTCTTGTGGCTCTTCTACTGCAAAATACTTGAGCATGTGCTTGTGTGAGTGTTTTGTGGGTTCTGGGCTTCAAAGGGGAAGGTTAAAACTTAGCAGGGGAATTTCACATGGGTTTCAGCTAAGCAGCAGCAAGGTAACATTAAACTGGACAGATGGATCTTACAAAAATGGACATTGCAAAAATGTACTATTGATTAGTGTGCAGCTAATCTGGACCCTCTTTCTTCTGCACTTACAATCATGGAAATGTAATCATTCTGGCTCTCCTAATCTGTAAATATTCAACAGTTTATAGCTTTGTACTATTAACTTCCATCCAGATGTAAAGAAGTTTGAAATATGTATTTTTATTCTTAGCTATATTTTCCATAAAGGCAAGCCCCATACAGTGTTGAACTCTATGCAAAATACTGTTTGTGCAGTCTTATTTTCATAATAATTATCTGTATATATTTTCTCAAGTATAGCTTTTCCACTTTGTTATTCATCTCATTACTTTAATAGGCAGCTCTTTCCATGTTGGATTTTTTCTCAACAATTACTAATATATTGATGATACAAAATACTGCGAGTTGTGTTTATTTTGGATCGTGTGTACTTAATATCCAAAGTACATTGAAAAATATACTTAGAACTTTGAGAATGTCATAATTATAGCTTAATAACCTCTTTTACATGTGGTTACTCAGCATAATGACTATGGAAGTAGAGTGTTGTGAGGTGCAGTTTGTGCTAATCACCACAACTGCACTGCTAGCGTGGGAAGTTATAAGAATATAAGATGTGAGTCGATTTTTATTTTCCCATAAGCATGAATATATGACAGTATTACTAAACTTACTAGAAACAGTTTGGGCTTTCTATTTTTTATATTTCCTTTAGCTTCTACTTAATGAACTCAAAGCCTACATTAAGTTTGATTCAACAGTAACTTCCATGGGCTTTCCTGGGTGTGTTTGTGGTTTAAACAGCCTGTGGGTAGCCTGTGGTGGGGCACAGCTGCATCTATTAGTGTGACAACATTCTTTCTTGTCCTTCAGCTGCCCAGTATAAAGTGCAGGAGCTGTGATGTAGGTAGTGTGGAGGCATCCTTCACTGCAGAAGGAATCAGCTCTAATTAATTAATGAGCAGGGACTTTTGGGCAGTGATCTTTCACCCCCTTTAAATCCTATGTGCTCCCCCAGGTTGGGGGGAATGGGTTGGGTTGGAAAAGACTTTAAAGCTGATCTCATCCCAACCCCTGCCATGGGCAGGGACACCTTCCACTGTCCCAGGCTGCTCCAAGCCCCATCCAACCTGGCCTTGGACACTGCC
>JANRGV010000048.1:10509248-10533422 GCA_024734035.1 Alethe castanea | reverse complement strand
CCCTCTTAATTATGTGGAAGGAACACTTCCTTTCAGAGCTCTGATGGACTTCTCTATAAATAGCTCCTCATGTCCCAGAACCTCGCACCAGAGCCTTCAGCAAAGTCAGCATCCCTAGGACTTTTTAAGCCTGAGATGGGAACCACGTGGTGTTTAATCATTAATCACCAGTCTTTAATTAACAGCTCTGGGCTTTGAACAAAAGGCACTTACTGCAAGGCTGCTGAGGGCCCTGAACTCTTCAGTGTGCTTTCATTTGGGGGACCTGGTGGCCTTCCAAAGGGGGCTGGTGGAGCAACCTCCTCCTGGTGGGAAGGGTCACAGAGCCCAGGAGCAGCAGATGTTTGTGGCCTGATCTGCATTTGCACAACTGTCCCATTGCATGGCTGCAGGCTGGAGCTGCCTGGACACAGGGATGCTGCCAGCTCCTCAAGGTGGGCAAGGAAACAGAATCTCCTGAGCCTCCATCAGGTGAGGTGGGTTTTAACCAGAGGAAGGAAGGAAGTTGCTCCAGGCTTGGAAAATTTTATAGGGGAGTGTTCAAAATTGAGCACTCAGGAGAGAAAGAAAACATTGCTATAAAAGTTGACTCAGCCAATATTTTTCTGCATTCCTGCTGCTGTGATTGAAGATATTTGTTTTTAATATAGGTTTCTCCCATTTGTAGTCTGGCTTTCCTGTAGTAAAAACTAAAGGGCAGATCCTCAGCTGATATAAATTGGCTCCAGTGAAGTTAATGGAGCCATGCTGGTGGGTACCAGCTGAGGGATCTGGCTCCTGCTGCAGTGTTCAATACCCCCATTACACTGCCATGATTACGATCCTAATTCAATAAAATGGCTTTGCACAGTAATAAAACCAACCCAGAGGATGGAAGATGAAAGGACTTCCCCCCCAACAGACCTGGTACTTTTCAACAAAATGTTTTCCTTTATGTTCTCTTTTGTCAGAAAGTGCTCTTGAACAAAATTTCTTACACCAAGTACACCCACTCTGACAAATCTCTGCCTGGGAAAGGCTCCTTTTGGGTTCAGTGGCCGGGACAACACTTATGGTAAACACAGTCAGGGCATGTTGAGGCTTGAGCAAGAGTATGAGTTGGATCTTTAAAGGGCAGGGGTGATACTGCAGAGCAGTCAAAGCCCTGAGGTAACCCAGATTTCTGACAAATAGGAGTTCTCACACTGGTGGGTAGAACATTGATAACTTTGCTCATGCTCTGCCCCATCTGGTTTTTCCAGTTCTGTCTGCACCTGGAGAAAGAGGCAGGGGAGTTGCACAGAGCTGTGTCCTTCCCTGGGGTCCCAGGCACAAGGGGAAATGGTGTGTTGGTGGTTTTCCATCAGAGGCTGGGCTGGAGGAGAGAGGAGTGAAATAACCTGTGCTGCCTCATTGCTTGGAGCTGTTGAGCCCCGAAGGGAATAAACAGACACAAGGACCTAAATAAAGGCAGATGGATGCATAGCTAGATCCCTGGGATGAAATATTTTGTTTGCCACAACACTGCTGAGCTGCACACGGGTTTTTCTGTGCCAGACGGGATTTTTACAGGGACATTGCTAAATGGAGGCAATAAATTTAACTTTAAAGGACCATGAATTGAAGCTTTTGGCTAAAAGCTGAAATGCTGTTACTCTTTACTGGGCCCTTTTAACTTCACTTGGAACAGGATAGTATATTTTACTTTTAAGGGCCTCAGAAGTTGAAGGCCCTGCCTGTAGCAGGTCTCCTTCAGCTCCTTGGGAGCCTGGACCTTGTGGAGCAGCAGCCCAAACTGTGGTGGACCTTTCAAGGTGAATATGAACCAACCCAGGTGTTCTGGGTAAAGGTGAAACACAGAACGATCCCACCAGGGGGTTAAGGAAAGCTGTGGGTTACACTTCTGCCAGCTGTGAGGAGTGCTGTGCCACTGTGAAATTAAATATCAGTACAGTTTTAAGTGCCAGAAGAGCTAAAAGGACACACACATGTGTTTCAGGGTAGAAAAAACATTGTCCAATGTCCTGAATTAGCATATTAGGCTGACTCTTGCTTCCAGACCTGAGCTGGTCCCCAAGCAGCAGTCATACAAATGCTGATTCAAAGCAGTAGTTTTCCTACACACTCAACACTTTGAAACAACCTAAACTATTCCCAGTTTTGACCCTTCTGGTGACCCGATCCAATTTTAGTCTCTTTATACCCTCTTCTGCTTTAAAGGAAAAACATTAGGTTTGCAGTAAGCTCTTTTCAGAAGGTAGCAAAATTTTCTTGCTAACATCTCCTTGCAGCTTACTGCAACTGCTCCTGCTTCATGTCCCCAGTGTTTGAATGACCCCTGAGACAGGATATTCAGTGCTTGGAAGACAGGCTGCAAGTCCCTGGCAAAGGTGGAATTTGGATGCATTTGGCATCCATGCAGGTCTTTATAAGACACAGAATATTTGGATCCAGCACAGGTTGGAGTGAAGCTGGCCTGGCTGGCTGCTCCCAGACAAGGCTCTTGGGCTGAGGGAGGATCACTGCTCTCATTGCAAGTGCTGTGTGGTTGGGGTCTGAGTGCCTTGGCAGAGGGGGGGGCTCTGGTTACCCTGAGGGATCAGGAATCCTACACTTCCAGCAGATATTTAAAAAAAGCCTTTGAAACAAGAGCCCAGGCTGGCAGGCTGAGGGGACTGGAGGATGCACACAGCTCTGACTTTTGTAATAGGTGTGCCCTCTTCTTACACTGATTAAAGAAAAGGATGATCGATTTGGAAACCTTTGCAGAAACCTTTATGCTTCCTTAAACAGGCATTTGTGTCCAAGCACCTGCCTGGAGCCTGAAGAGCCTCTGTTCTCCTGTGTGCTCGTGCCCCAGTGCTGGAAGGAGGAGGCAGAGCCCCTGCAGCTGCAGAGGTGGGTGAAGAGCCTTGTTGGATCCAATCAGGCAGAGGAAAGCTTTGGAGCATATGGACCCCAATGTGTGGTCCAAGTACAACAGCTTGGTGAGTGTCCTGCAGGGAGACTTTTACCAGCACTGCAACAACAATTCATCATTGCCTGAAGGGTTGATGGGTCTGGTGCTCCTGTCTTAATTGACCTCGGCTGGAGACCTGCGTTTGAGTCCAGCTCAGCCACACAGGACTGGGGCTGTGCTCAGCCTCCAAGAGGGGATTTATCAGAGCATCACATGATGAATGGAACTGAGTGATCTCTGCTCAAGAGTGGCCAGGAACTGAATTAACAGAGCAGGGATTTTGGCAGGTGTGAAGGGCTGGCAGAGCCTGAGCACCCGTGGGCTCAGTGGGGCGCAGCCCCTGGCTGGGTGTGGGCTGCTTTGGGGGTCAGGGAGGAGGTTTGGCAGAGCTGGAGGCACTAAAGTCTGGGCTTGGGTTTGTATGGAAAAAAGGAGTGTGGATTGTTAACCCTTCACCCAGCAGCACAAAAATAAGGATTGTCCACAGCCCTCTGGCAGAAAGGGCAGACACAAAACGAGGCTCACAAAAGTTGCTGTTCCAGAGTAGAAGGTGATGGAGGGTGAGGAAAAAAAGAGCAAATAAACAGAAACCACCAAATGTTTTCTTTCTTGCCTGCTTTTCCCCCACACTTATTTCTTTTTCCTTCCGTGTCAACACCAAACAAGACAGACTAAAATTAATGGGGAAAGCAGCAATTAGCAAATTAGGTTAGCGGCGTGTTGCAGTGTGCCACGGCTGCCAGGTGTGAGGGGCTCTGGCAGTATATTTATTAATGGCTGTCAGAAAAGTGACACTTTGATGAATGAAGCTGGGTAATCGGCACCCTCCGACAGCGAGCACTGAGAGGCCTCAACATGCTAAACTGCAAAATCAAACCTTTCTGAACCCCTGCACAAAAACACAGCAACAAAAATTGCTGCAAGAGGAGCGTGTTTTTCCATCAGGGATTCGAACACACATTCTCCTCTAAATGGGATCTTTTTTGTTCCTGTAACAACTCTGCTGGGGAAAAGTTGTCAGGTTGAAGGTTTTTCAAGGCTTTTCAAGATTTTCCTTGGAATATGGGACGTGGGAATTGCTAAGTGCAGGCAGCTTTGAGCTGTAGGTCCTGCTCTGTGCTGTGGGTCTGTCCCAGTAGCGCTATCAGAGCCAGCAGCGCCACCCTCACACCTGGGCTTTGCCCTTTGGACACAGCAGCATCAATAATCCATAAACTAAGCTTGGGCACCATGTCCCTGCCCAAAATATCAGTGTCTCTTGCCTGGTGGCAATTGCTCTGCTCTAATTAACACCACTGACCTGTGCTGTCCAGGAACCCTCGTTGTGCTCAGGAAAAGTTAAAATGTGTTTCATCTACAGGTGAAACATTTCTGACATCAAGTTTTACCAGTGGTGTTGTGGCATCCTGATGTTTTCACTCTTGTTAATTGTAGCTTTGAGTCCCTTCTGATGAATATGGTGTTCCTGTTGGAAATCAGTTGGGGAAGTGATCATTTAGGGGCAGCACTACACGATCCCTGACCGACATTGGGTGTGTGTCAGGGTGAGGAACCACAGGGGAAGTGTTAATGCTGCAGGTTGTTGTGTAAAATCAGAGGACACTGAACCCTTGGCAAGAGTTTAGAGGAAGCTTCCTTTTAAGTTTGGTGGGTTTTTTCCATAAAGAATTTCTTGAGAAGATTAATTTAGCTGTTGGGAGAGCATCTGGATAAAAGATCACTCTGAAAAATGCTGGGGTACATGGAATTTTTCCCCAGGTTTGCAGACTTTGGGTTGCACACTGTGCAGCACTTCAATAGCAGAGCTGCTCAAATCCCTCAATTCCATGGAGAAATTGAAAACATTTTTATAAAATCTTGGTTCTGGTTTTGGCCAGCTAAAACAACTGTGTAAGTTTTGATTAAAAACATGAGAATAAATGTAAATCATATCCCAGGCATTCATCTGTTCTTCGAACTTGAAATGAAGCTGAAGGATCTTTCTGGAATTATCCATCAGGATCTGTGGGCTTGTTAAATTTAGATTGGCACTCAAAGCAAATCTGAAATTGTTCTCTTATGCTTTAATAATTGTATTTAGTTTCCTAATTTGCCTAGTAGGTTTATCTCAGAAGATAATTGAACTTTTAAAAGTATAAGCTGACCAGATGGTAGAAAGTACTTCAAAATAAACTTTCTTTCTAAAACTTTGCTCTGTTTTCACTCTCTCTCTCACGAAAACAGCCTGTCTGCACAGCTCCAACCTGCAGAAGTGCATGTTCTTAAATCAATGAATGAAACCAAGTTATTCCCTCTACAGGGCAGAAGGCATCAGAACCATGCCAAGAAAAACCAGTGGAGCCACCAGTGCTGCTGGTTGCTTGTGTCAGCTTCTGCAGCAGGCTCCAGGTGATGCCCCAGCTGCTGTGGGTGCTGGATTTGGATGCCCAGCTCTGTCAGCACTGCTGCTTCTGCTTGTGGCCTCTCTGAATCCCATGGGTGCCTCTGGCAGCAGGAATCTGCCTCTTCCCTCCCTGCCATGGTGATGCTTTCAGGGCTCAGCAAGCAAAGGTGGGTTGTGCTTTCAGGTAAATATGGGTTCTTGTGGAAATAAGGTTTTGCTCTGAGTCATCCTAAAAGAAACAAGGAAAAAAACAGACCAAATAGAATGAAAAAACCAATCCCACGGCACTTGTAGCAACCCAAAGAGTAAGCAAAGACAGATGACTTGTCTGGGTTGAGCTTGTGTTGCCTTCACAAGGGAAAATATTGTCAGAAATTCCCTCTGTGTGGTGGTTGGGTGTGGCTGGAAGGTGCTGCTACCACTGCCTGTTGTGGCTCCAGTGCAGAAATGCTCTGTTGCCATCAGTGCTGCTGCTCCTCACTGGGCTCTGGCCACCCTCCCCTGTATGAAGACAAGGATTTTTTCATGGCAATCTGCTTGGTATCCACCTACCCAAGCTGTTTTCTGATTTCTTGTTGCACTCAGCTTGGCAATGTCATTTTCCAGGTACATGGGGTGTAATTAATGAGAATGTAATTTCCAGGTTGTTTCCAAAGACTAGATTGAGAGTCTGAGAAATTATTTCAGTCAATGCCTTGGGATTTTTTGAACTGCTTTTTATTCAGTTAAGAAAACTATGGGGATACATCTGGAGAGAAATCACAGTGCTCATATTTTTAAGGACAGCAAGACTTGACTTCTCAGCAAAGATGCTGAACTTGCCACCCACCAGAGCAGCTGGGTGCACCAGGCAGGGCTGGCTGGCTCTCCCCCAAACTGGCAGCACTTCCCTGTGTGGTGTAAGGAAAATTGTGTCCTTGTGGTGGTCTCAGGAGGTGGTGGCTGGTTGTGCTGAGGGTCAGATCCTGCCTGAGGAGCTGAAGGGGTAGAAGGATGTGCTGTGACTTGGCCCAGAGTCCTCTCACCACCCCTCGGGGCTGGCTGGGCTGGGCTGGGCAGAGGTGCTGGCTGGGACATCTGTATTTTATTGTACCTGTTACTTCTCTTACAAGAGTTGTAAGTCTGCTTTATGGGAGACCCTGAGTGACTCCACAAGGAGCACAGAGATTGGTTTTAGCACCTTTGCTCCCCAGGACATTGCTGTCCCCAGCACTGCTTAGAGTGCCCAGGCACAGGCTCGGATGATACACGACTGTGCTCATTTAGGGATCTCCTTGGCCACTTTCCTCCTGAGCAAATACCCCTCACGCTCTCTGCTGAGCCTCATATTGCTCTGTACTTTAACTTTTTTATTAGCTAAAGGGAGGTCTGAAGGACTCTCAGGCAGCAAGTGTTTCTCTTTTCCTCCTTTCTGCCTCTGTACTCACCCATTTCTCTGCTCTGATCATTCCCCTCCAGCAGCACTACTTTGCAGTAATGCTCCCTGCAGAGCTCTTATGGGCTGGTCAAGGGAATGGTGGATTTTGTTCACAGTGGGGTCACAGTCCACACCTCTAGACTGCTGCTTTCCTCAGTCTAGGATGAACATGGGATGCTCTGCCTCCACAGGCTGAACAGGTTTATGTTCCAAATTTGGACAAGTTTTCTCAAGAGGGTAAATGTTTGAAAACAGTGAAGATACTGCAGGTTGCAGGGGGTTTTCTGAGCACTGTGACTGTTTTATTCCCACTAATCTGCTGGTGCTGTGGTGTGGGTATGAGGCTGAGCTCGTGCCTGCCTCTGGTGATATACAGAGCATCAGCACTGCAGCTGCCATCAATGGGCTAAACCCCTCACATCAAGCTGAGACTATCCTCCTGCTAACTGTGTACCAGCCACCCACTGGGACCTCTGGGGGGATGATGCATCCCAGGAGAGGTACAACACCTCAGGATAAATAAATAAGGAGCTAAAGTTAGACTCTGGTTCAGGAAGGCTGGTTCAGTGCCAGCACTCTAACACTGGGAATCAGGTAACAGCGATGCCAACCTTTATCCTCCCGGGCCTGGCCTAGCCCAGTGCTGCATGGTACCATCTTTGGAGCCATCCATCAGCTCTCAGGCTCACCCTGATGATGTATGGTGCCCATAGATCCTTACAGCAGGAGTGCACTCTGATGTATTGCACCCATACATCACGGCCAGAGCTCACCCCGGTGATGTATTAGTGCCCTGAGAATGTATTACTCAGATGCTGGTATTGTTCAGGGATAAAGCCAAGCCAAGGAGTGGATTCAATTTAATTACAGCACAAATGGTAGCCTGGTGCCAGGAGCACTTTGGTGCTGAGGTGCTGCCTGTGGAAAAACGAGTCCCATTGCAAAGTACCAGGAGAAGAGGAGCCATAGTTTAAAGGAATGGTAATTTTTCAGAAAAATATCGTAGGACTGTTTTGAGAACCCTGTAGAACACATGATGCAGTGTGCAGGAAGTTCCTGAGTGGGCAGTGGTGCAATCAGGACAAGGCACTGCTCCTGTTAGGGTGGCTCAGCATTTTGGAAAGTGTGAGGGAAGGTGATTTTCTTTCAGTCACTGAAAATTGCTGGACCCCTCTACCTACAGTGAAGTACTTACTGCAAGAACACTGTCTTCCCCACCAAGGAGAATCCAACATTGCCTGCAAGTGTTGTCTGTTTTTGCTGGTAGGGTGTTTTAATTTGACCAAATTGACCAGAATTTGAGCAAATTAGAAGGGATTATTCTCTTGTTTCCTTGTGCTTTCTTACACAAGTGCATCAAAAACCTGAGGAGAGAACCCCTAGACCATTAGAAGATATCCTTGACCATCCTCTGTGGGGAAATTCCAATTGGTAGGGCCCAACAAAGAGCAACCTTGTAAAGAAATGAGAAAGTAATTCCTGTGAAAATCTTCTTTGGGTGCTTCTCTCTTCCTCTTTCTTCCCTTTTTCATTTATCTTTCTGCTGCTTGGTATTGAAACAAAAAAACCACTCAACTTTACTCTAAAATCAACTTTACTTCCAAATAAGGCCCTATAAGGTTGTCTCATGAGCAAGGATTTATTTTTCACAATAAAAAGACTTCCATGTACATTATCTGATGGCCAAAGGATGGCATGCTTTAAAATCTGCCTTTTGTAACATTTCTGTTTTCAATGGGAGCTCTTCTGGGAATACACAGATGCTTGAGAATTAAGGTGAAATTTCAGAAGTTATCTGTTTAGGATATCACATCTATTATGTTCATCTGAAGGCTCAAATGAGGTTATTTCAATTACAGAAGGACATGAAAATGCCTTATTTCTTGGATATGAAAGATAAAATCCTGCTTCAAGAGGTTTTTTAAGGAACCAAGACTTGACCCAGTCTTTTCCAGGAGTTTCTAATCATTGATGACCAGAGATATTTGATTATTCTTTTACAGAAAGGTTGAGCCAAGGGTAACAAGGTGGCAGCAGTACTCAGTTCATGTCATATTTTAAACCTATAAACCCAAGTATTTTCCAATCTAGGTAGATACAGGTTTGCAGGTGAGAAATTTGCAGCACAGAGAAAGGAACTTGTTCAAGGTCATGTGGCAAACTGGTGGCAGGGTTTGGAAGAGAAGCCTGTTGGTCTGACTCACTCCTCCTCTCACACCCCTGCCATTATTTCACTTCTATTATTATCCTGATGTATCTGCTCTATAGCTTCAAATCAGATCTGCTCCCACCATCCTGTTGTTCATGGTTGTAATTTTTGATGGCCCTGTAATGGAGAGGAACATTTGACCATTTTCTCCCCCACTTTTTTCCCCCCATCTTGATAATTCAGACATTATTCTTTATTTCTAGGTGCAGATTGAATTGTTTTAGTCTGACAGACAGGAACAGTGGATGCACTGGAGGAAATCTCTCACAGGAGGTCCCTATCCTCTTCCATGACTGTCCAGCCACACCACCAAGAAAACAATGCAGATACTTTTCCATCAGTTGCTTAAAATGCAAAAAGAGGCTGTGTGGCTTGGGAGAGCAGGAATTTACACTGCCCTGTGCAGCTCCTTGGCTTGCTGTGTTTGGAGAAGAACTTGCATGCTGTCCCAGCAGGGCACGACCCCAGAGCTGTTTGTCCCTGTGCTGCTGCCTTGGCTCCTCCCGAGCCGGGCTCATCCCCACTCTACCCCTCCTGGAGCCTGTGGCTCACAGCAATCCTTATCAGCATGTGATAACTGTTGTAAAAGTTTCTATAAATAGAATTTCCTCCTGCCCAAATCTTCTCGCTAGCTCAGCTGTTTTATTTTTAACGAAAAGCATGTTGATGCTAAGCAGAAATATTTTTTTTTTTTAATCTCTCTATTAAACATAAAAAGATGCTGTGTCTGAGTAAAAACGAAAGGTGCCCCTTAGATATTTTTAAAGCTTCCAAAAATAGTCTCAAGTCTGTGACAAAGCTTATTGAGCAGGAATATCTGTGGACAGCAGTTCTTCGATGGGAAGGATCATGTCTCCTCATGCTCCTGGCTGGGGGCTGTGAGAAGGGAGACTCTGGAACAAAGACCTCTAAAAGGAATTAACTTTAAAAGGCTTGATAGCAGCACTGCCCAAATAGTTTTACTGGTGATCTCATACGTGTTTTTCCCTTCTGGGCTTGACAGCTGCCCTTGAGGTTGAGAATTCCTTTGTGCAGTTGAGTTTTTGTGGAGCCCTGCTGCGAGAGCCGCTGCTGTGCTGGGATGGGGCAGCGAGGGAAGGCAGAGCTCCCTGCCTGGGGTCTTCAGAACACACAGAGGAGGAGGATTTTAAACTTTGCCTTGTATGCACAACTGATACTGAGCTTGGAAAATTTAGTATAATTTAGTTATTGTTTCTGCTGTTACACCCCTGCACCCCCAGGGTCAGAGCACAACCATATATGCCGTTGACTCAGTCTGCAGCACAACGGAGGAGGAAGAAAATTGGAGGGGGAGAGAAGCAGAAGGGAGTGGGACTCTCCAAGGGGATATATTTTACAAGGTTTCCAATGCTTTTCCCCCCCATAGTGTGGGCTTTTGTCTCCTTACTTGTGGCAAATGCCAAGTCAAGCATTTGAGTGTCTGTGCCCAGTGAGAGGGGAGAGTCTCTTGAGAACTTCTGAAAATTGTAAAAGATAAACTGCTTATTACTAAAATTGAAAATCAGTCAGTTGCTGTCTGCTGAATGGCTTATATGGAGAAGAAAAGAGTGTTATAGAACAGAAGGTGATTGTCTATTGTTTGCATTTAGAAAGAAACATCAGCTTGTTCGAGTCCCAAAGTGCCTCATCAGCTATGCTAAACCAGCCTGCATTGGTGTGTGAGTTCAGACCTTACCAGAGATTAATTTCTGACCACCTGGGGGTGGGGCTTTTCAGAGGGATGTAGCCAATTTTGCTCTCCCATGTGGCAGAGCATAAGGGGTTGATTTCTCTTGGACTTTTTCAAGTTTTAGAAGAAAAAATATTGGGCAGTAGATTAAAATTTGACGCTCAGTTCTTGCTTTCCTGTAAATATTCTGCCTCTCTTCAAGACAACAGATTTATTGCTTTCAGCCTTGATTCCTCACCTTTAAATTGATAAGGATCCTTCCTTTTTGCCCAACTTATTTTTATGGGTATCTCTTCCACAATGGATGCTTTTCCCATCTGTTTGGTCCTCGGCAGTCTGGAGAGCAGTTTATGCTGCAGCAATCCTGATAACTATCATTAAAATCAAACTACCAGAGGCAGACCTAACCTGCCTGAAATGCTGATGTTTTAGCTAGAATTTGAATGTGAAGCTCACAGGGTTTGGTGGCTGTCCTCTGCCCAGAGCTGTCAGCCAGCACCACTGGCTGTCAGGATGAATGATGGATTAACAAACGTGTAATGATTTAGTCCCTCTCCAGGAACAAGCAATACTGCCAGAGTGACATGCATCCCAGATATGCAAAGGAGAGGGATGTGTGGCACTGTCTCACTCAATAACACAGGAGCTGGCAAGTGGAGAAATGCTTTTCACCCATTACACTGTGAATATATATGTGAACCCCAGAAAAGCAGATCAGAGACAGGATGTTCTGATTTAATTTCTTCTTGTTGTTTGTTTATTTTTTTTAAATCTAAGGGTAAGATTTGACAGCAGAACATAAAACTTCCAAGCTGAAAGGTTTCAGGCTCTGTTATGTCTTTTTTATTTATTTATTTATTTTTTCACATGATGTTGGTGAGAGACCAGCTGGGTTCACTGGACTCCACAAGGTACTTTTCTTTATGGATGAAGCCATGCAGATGGGGGTCAAAGGTTGTGCAGAGCTGCTGCAGAGCTCGCTGGGGCTGAGAGAGGTCGGGCACCAGAGATTAATTTCTTGGCTGCTAAGAGCCAAGGTTTAATAGCAGCCTGAGAAAGGACAGTGATTGAGTTTACTGCGAGCAGAACCCATAGTTCAGGTCAAGCAAAGGGAAGGAGCTCAGGGGCTCTGTGTTTTGGTTGCAGGAGAAAGTCTAATGGCTTAACAATATGTGGCCTCAGCAAGACTTACGGCAGTGAGTGCCACGACTGAGCTGGGGCTGGGGAGAGAGAGGGGCTGCACCCCTGGAGCATCACCTCTGACAGCCCCGGGGCTGGGCAGGGCTCTGCTCACAGCCAGGCAAAGCAAACACACAAAGGAAGCCTTGTTAATTCTGGAAATGAGGACGGGAAAAAAAGGGAAGACATCTCCGTGTTCTCCAAATAGGGAAAACAGAGTTTTTGAGGTGCAATTATTTAGTTTTTGAATTATGAACTTCAACAAGCTGTGTAGCTATCAAATTGCCCAGGATCAGGGCTAGGTGACTCATTTTGTCTGTATCAAGAACTGTTTTTGAAGCTGAAATTAAACTATATTGTGTCTTCAACTCTTCTGACTTTTTCATACTATTGTTCCATGGTGCTTCATTTTCTAATTTTTCAGTTTTGTGTTAATTGCTTATTTGTTTGGCTTTCTTTTTTTCCTCTTTTAAAATTTTTTACAATTGTGTCCTCTATTGTATCCAACTCGACTGTGATTTTCCTCTCCCTCTTGGATTATTATTATTATTATTATTATTTTTAATAATAATAATTTTTGGGGGGTTTCTTATGAGCATGAATTAGAAAAGTCTGGCCAGGAGAATCTGCTTTGAGCACTTGAATGAGGTTAGAAATCACATGTTAAGGTAGAGAATACTGTAAGTCATTTCAGGCTGTTATTTTGGGGGAGGCAGCGAGCAGGATGGATTCAGTGCAGGTGGGAGCTGCCACCTTGGTGCTATGGACCTCAGACCAAAATCTGTAGTAGGAAATTTGTATTTCATTAGCAGTTTACCCTGGAATTGCAGAGAACAGGAAAATCATGATGGTATCAGAGGCAGGCCATGATCATGAGAGCTGCATTGCAGTGAGGATTTACCCCAGCTACACAGAGAGCATCAGTTTGGGCCCACATTGCAAAGTCCTCATTCTGTGGTTCTGAGTCAAGCGTTCCTTTGATTTCCTATTAAAACACTTTTCTAACTGATCCTGTCTTAAATTCCTGAGAGGCTGCTGGGTCATGAGAAATTTTGCCTTTTTTTGCCACAATGAGCTTTTTTCTCAGGAAGGTACAAAACCAACACCAAACATGAACTGAGTGATGTGGGTTTGGTGATGGGGCACAGGTGGGACTTCTCTCCCAAAGTGTTCCCATGCTGTCTCCATCTATTCATCTTGATATGAGAGCTACTGGCTCCACTCTGCAGTCTCCCCTGCCAGAATTATTTTGTATTTTTTAAGACTGAATACCTGTTGGGTCACAAAGAATGACCTGATCATGCTGTGATTAAGATTCTCACCAGAGATATGGACCTCTACACCAAATCATTTGTAGTGAGGGCTTTCTTGTCTCAGGTGTTGCTGTGCTGAATTCATGGTGATATCCAGATCTCTCAAGACAGTCTTTTGAAAAGTTTCTGCTTTTGCCATTGTGTAAAGTTAGGGGGGAAAAAAGTTGTGTTTTTAAAAATTTTGTCTGGTTCAAATTAAGAACACACAAGAAGGAGCTGGGATGCCTCTTTGGAAGTGATTAATATAATGTAATATAACATAATATCAAGTTTTACCTTTCATGGAAAGGGATTTGGAAGGAGACTTGTGAATTAAAGCTTGATTGAGTCTCTAGGCTGTTCTGTAGCAGATTATACCACTTGTGCCTGCTGCAGGTCTTGTTCCTCCTCCTCTGAAGCATCCTGGAGAAGTGGCTCTGAAAGGCAGGACAGCAGAGTCAATGGGGCCAGCTCTGTTCAAGCTCTGATTTTGGAGGTTTTTGACATATGTCATCTTTGATTATTTTATTTTTTTCTGCTTTGCCTCTAGCACCCATGTGTTTCAGCTGATGGTTTCTAACAGATGCCAACGTGCTTTGTCTCACAACTGTGTGAAAGACTCAAGTTCACAAGGACTGCAGGAAAACTGTCCCAAGCAGACACACAACTTCTCTGCCTTTGCTGGCTTTGAAATCTGTGGTAAGTTGCTGTTCCTTGGATTTCTTGCTTTCTGTTAATTTTGTTTAGGCATTACCAAATCATTTATGTTCTTTCCTCTTAATTTTCTTTTCTTTTCCTGTTTCTTTTTTTTTTTTCCTATGAGGGAAAAGTGCTCAGTGGAATTAAAATAACCTGCACTGCAGCAGCTGACAGTCCCTGACCTAACCCACTCAAAGATAACCACAGACTGTTCCCTCAGCTGCTGTTTAAACACTGCACCACTCTTTAGGAAAATGCAGATATGATGGTATTTAGAAAGTCATATCAAATGAGAAAGAGAATTCAGTATATCCATGATTTTCCCAGCATGAATGGAGAACAATTCTGCTGCGGCAGAGCAGAGCTCTAGTGTGAACAGACCAGAATTACTGAGAGATGGAAATGAGCTACTTTTTGAGCTTTCTGCTCTACTGTCCCTTCTCAAACCAAGGTCAGCCCAGTTTCACCAGCCTTTCAGTCCCACATCTCTTCTACTTGATCTGAACCATGTAGTACAGGGGAATCAAAGCAGGGAAGTGTAATATGTGGTAGAAATGATGCTTTTAAAAGCCATGGCTTGCTCTCATTGCCCTGCATTCTCCCTCTGTCCCAGCTTCATGGGCAGAACTCAAAGTTTAGGATTTAGCCCTTCTGTGGTGGTTTTTGGCCAGATGAGCAGATATATTAAGGTGCTTTCCTGCACATTCTTTAATTGCTCCAAGAGCTGTGGCCATCAAGCAGAAATCCAGTCGGTAAACTCTGCAGCTTGTGGACAACTTTTCTTGCCAACCGTGCATTACGAAGGGCTAATTGTAAAAGTGGTGCACCTGCTGGCTCCCTTGGTGGCTGGAGCCAACAGGAAAAAAAAAAAAGTAATTTATTAATGATGGAGTCACAAATAGTAATGAAAACAATAGGAGCATCTGAAGGAAGCGCTGCCGGGGGCAGAGGTGCAGGTGCTCTGTGCCCTGAACAGGCTTGTCGGCATTTTTATAAAGCTACTTTACAGCCCTTATCAATTTCCTACTGCTTTCTGTGTACCCCCTGCCCCTTTGCAAATGTTTTGCCTGCACAACAGGCTCAGCATTTCTGGTTGTAGGTGATAAAATAGCTGTCACCCTGTGGAGGGAGGAAAGAGGCAACAAAAAAAAAAAAAAAAAAGAAAAAAAAAAGAAAAAAAAAAGAAGTTAGGACCAAAGGAACAAAGCAGAAGATCACATTTCCCAGCAAACAAACGAGGGGCTAATGGAGCCGCTGAGTCGGCACCGGGAGAGCGATGATGGGAGCTCAGCTGAGGAATTTTGTAAGATTTGGGGTAACAAATGCTGCAGGACAAGAGAGGCTCATTCCTTAAACTGAGGCGGTGCTTTTTGTGCAGCCTTGGATCTCAAAGGTGACAGGCACACGCCTCAGCCAGCACTGCCCACAGGACTTCTGGATCTAATGCATTTCACTGAAAATCTCACCACTTAACTACAACACATTGGCAATCTTAAGGGTATTTTTTTTTCTGAAGCAGGCAGAGCAGTTACCGGTAATTTGGGTAAGCTGCTTGTACCTGTGAGTGCTTCAGTAGCTACAAAACGTGGTCACCTTGCCTCTCAAAATACTGTGGCTTGGAACGCTGGCATGATACCACTGATGCACGTAAATGAAGGTAAAATCTTTGAGAAAAGAGCATGGTGAGCTGGCTTTGCAGCCAGCTTTCACCCCTGGTGCTCAGCAGAGTGCAGCGCCCCTGAAAGGTGCCAGCTGATCACCAGTTGCAGAAGAACCAAAAAATTCATTTAGATCTTGTGAGGTTCTTGCCATGGCCAGGAACAGGGTCAGAGATAACACTCTGTGTGCAAACCCAGTGTTTGCTCCTCCCCTGCTTGGCCCATCAGGCTTTGCCTGCTGCTGACACAGGGCACTAACTCTGACATTTCATGGGTTGTGTCTGCAGAACCTCAGGGCTGAGTCTGCCAGCTCTACAGCTTCATTCAGCTTGCAGTCATGGAAAGCTGCACTGAGTGGAAGATTCTAGCACTGTCATGCTCATCCTACATGGGCAGGTGGGAGCTGGAAGATTTTTGGGCTGTGGGAGCTTGTCTGTGTGTCTGAGCCCATAAATTGTTAACTGAAGTCTGTGTGGATAAAAATTAGAATTTTTTTAAAATGCTGCAGGTGTAGCTGTCTCAGCAGGAAGGAGTCAGACTTAGAGGTCAGCCTGGGTCTGTACCAAATCTGTGTCCCAGGTCCTGCATTTGCTGCCATGACAAGGTTTATTAAGGCTGTGAGCACACTGAAGCCATCACAAAGTAGCTGCAACCAATGAACCTCAGAGGTCAACTCTTCCTAACTTTTCACTGTCTATCCTGCATCCAGGGGAGAAATGGAGAAATCCTATACTCCTTCTTCCCACCTCACCCTTCCAAAATTCCAAACCCTCACACAGATGCCAACAAGTCATGAGAGTCATTAAAGCACATAGTTTTTTTACCTTAGGAGCAAAGCTTCACCTTTTAGAGTTTTCTTTTTTTCCTTAGGAGCTAGGAATCTTTCCTGTAAAGGTAGCTGAAATTTATATGGATGAGCATGAAACCAGGTGTGTATTTCAATAACCATGCCTAATCTTGTGAAATCAATGCTTATTACTGCCTGGTGATGTGAGGGGGCACCTGCATGGCATGGCAGTGTTAATGCAGCCAGGATGGCTTGTACTTCATCCATGAGGAAAGGTGAAGGCAAGGCTTGTATATCCCCACCACTGTGAATCTCTAATAACTTACAGGCACCATTTGCTGTCTGCAAAATTAACATCTTGTCTCCCCCAGCCTGGGAGTTGGGTGAACAGTGCAGGATTTTAACTTCCCGATTGAAAAATGTCCCTGCAATGCTGTCCATCAAAACTCCTGCTGCTTTCTGCAGAGTATTATTAATAAACTTCTCCATAGCAGAACCAGGACCCTTTTAGAGCTCAGCTAAGGTATTTTCCCTGTTTACCAGCTGGGCTGTTTGGCTGTGGACAAATGCAGTGATGAATGATGGGTCAAGGATGGAGCAGGCTGATTTCTCTCCAAGCTTGACCTTGTCTCTGCTCTGACACTCAAATGACAGATGCATTAAGAAGTTATTTATGCAGGGGAGCTGCAGAGCCTTTCACCCTTTGCAAGGCAGCACCTACTTTTCTAAGGATGTCAGGATAGAGCTGCCTGAGCCATCCCCTCTGTGGCTGCTGCTACAAGCAGCTGCTATGCAGGAAAGCAGCACTGGGTGCCTGTCAGGGATACCCTGTGAACTGCAAGGCAAAAACAGGAGCAGGGGCCATGTGGTTGCTCCTAGAAAAATAATCTGCACATCTGCAAATCCCCTGCCCTGGAACAGCATTAACTAACTATGAAAACGCACCTGGAGGTTTCTGGGTTGTTGAAGGCCCAATGTTCTGGATAAAATGCAGCACAGAGGATTAAACAACTTCTGCTGTTCAGCTGCTTCTGGCCTCAGTGCACTTGGGAGATTTTCTGTTTTGTGCCTTCAGGATTCTTTGTGACTTGTTGCATCATGGCCAACTACACTCTCTCCTAGGGCTGAAATCAAGGGAATAGCTTTGCTTTTTTTCCTTCATATTGTGGGACACATTGGTGGAGGGGTAGCTGAGCTGCATCCCATGAGCAGACAAATTTCCTTTTTGGGAAAGCAATTATTGCTGAGAGGTGAAAGATCTCAGCCTAGATTTATAGAAAAATGCATGTATTACATGCATAACCAACCCATTCTCTGTCTAACCTTTTGCTGCAAGTGTGGAAGCTGTATGTACTTTTAAAATTAGACTTTTATTTAGAAAAAATAATTTTGTCTATACACAAAAGTGCTGGGCATATGATATTTTCCTGACAGAAGCTATTGTATGGATTAATTAATGGAGCAAAATTCAGGAAAGGTGTCATTTGCTGTGATTCTGATCCTTGGGAGTACTGGAGAGCTTAGAGGAGGGAGCATCACAGGAAACCCAGAGAGCTGTCCCTGCAAAACTTGGTAACTCTGCTGACCTCAACAGAATTAACAGCAATTGATTACCAGCTCTGAGTACAGCCCTCTTTTCTTTTTCATATCCCTTCCTCCCCCAAATAGAACCCCTTTGGAACAACACCAACAAGAACTTTTTGGATAGATGCTGAAGTCCATTTTGTGGCATTCATTGGGAGTGCAGTTGTTAATTTGAGATACAGGAAACTCCAGCCTAGGTGAGGAGGGCTGGACTACAGCACTTCATGATGTAGCTGTGACTCCTTTTGCCTTCAGAGAGGTCTGGAGCAGGTTGTAGATAGCCATAGTTCAAACCTGAATTACCCAGCTAAGGAAGTTGTCCCAGACTCTCCTCTTCCTCCTGGTCTAGTACAATGGTGCTGAACAACAGAAAAGTTGCTCAGAGCCAGCAACATCAGCATTTCTTGATCTGACATGAGGGGGTGAGGGCTCTCCTGCAGCTCAGCAGGGGAAAAGGGAGATATTCAGTTTTGCTGCTGTTTAATGGTTGGATCTTCACAGTTTGGGGTTTTTGGGGGAATTTGGTGCACAGCAGACCTGGACTGCAGCTTTCAACAAAGCAGGAGTCAGGGCAGGGGGAGGCTGAAGGCATGTTTTCCACAATAGCCTGTTTAATACATTACAAGCAACCTCTCTTCCATCATGAGTCCTGGTTTAAAACTACTGCCCTGGGGCATAAAAATCAACTCCTAACAACTTCCAGTGGGACCCCTATTCCATCAGTGCTCCCATCAAATGTTGACTCCATGATTAATATTCACCCTCTCTCTTCGTTAATCATCGGTGTTCATTCATTCCTCTGCACCTTGCTGCTCACAGGGGTGGTGTGTGTACAGCAGCTGGTAGGGAAAACAGAGAGAGCTCAACTGCTGCACACAGGCTGCAGAGGGAAAAAGCCACCTCAGTGCAGTGTGTCAGCTCAAAATGAGCCCTGAAGGTGCAATTTTTTCCCTTGTCTTAGAAGAAGGGGGTTAAATTTTCTTTTTGTGTGATAGGACCTTACTACTACCCCTAACTACCACTGTACTCTTCTCCCTGGAGTGTCATAGCATGCACTAATTTAGAGCAGGAGTGAAAGTCACACAGAACAAACTGTCAGAATCTGGCCCAACAAATTCAACCTGTCCATGAGCCTAAAACAGAGTTTTGCAATTAACACTTGCACTGTGAATATAAAACTTAAAGTTTTGCCCCAGACTTCCTGACTGACATTGCACATGAGGCTGGACCCCTTTTTCACTGAACATGGAAAAAATTGTTTTTTTCTCTTGTTCTGTCTCTCTGGGCAGTTGGAATTGTGCACCCTACAGAGAGAGGACTCCCTGACCTTTGTACAAAACATTTGTGTAAGCATCTGAGCTAAGTAAGCACAGAGCTAGAGATGCACTCATAAAATAAATGTTGCATATTATTCTGCTTTCTCAAAAGCATTATGGCACTTTCTGTGGTTCTTCTCCGCTCTGGTAACTTCATCCAGGGACTGGGAGGCTGCATTACCCAAACTTAGCTTTCCCTTGATATGCTTTGGAGCATGCTTGTATTTGTTTGCTATAAAAGGTGAATAAGCTGCCTTATCATTGTGATTATGGTGATAAAAGCAATAAAGAAGCATCAAAAAAAGAAATATTTGTGTTAAAAAATCTAGAGCTTGATTTGGTCTTCTCAGACACATCAGTACAAATCCACGTTTAGGACAATGAATTTGGACATTAAATCAATAAAGTCAAAATCCACCAGAGGATCCTGCTGGTAAGAGGCAGATTTTTGTGTTGTGCCTTTTATTCTCTGTGAGGTGATGGTCCACGTGTGGACAGCTCCTCAGAGAGGGTTTGCAGGATGCACAACTCACATCAGAAAATCTAATACAACTTTTCAGGGGGAAAAGGAAAAAATCCACACCAGTGATTGTTGTTTCCTTGCAGACAATGGTGTTGCCTTGAGTGTGGGGTTTGCACTTGTTTGCTTGCTTTTGGCTAAATTTTTAAAGATAAATCTTTATCACTAAGGATGTAAATCAGGAGAAATAAAAACTTGCAGAATGTAAATTGCAACTTTTGCAGCACAGATAAACAACGATTGAGCATGGTAGGGATCTGGCATCATTTGTGAAAATCTGATAGGCAAAAAAGCAAGAAAGATCACTGAAGAGATGGCAAAATGACTGGGTGTTACAGTGCCTGCTGCAACTTTTGCTGCTTCAGTCAAATTGAAACCAACTTTGCTGCAGCAATAATTGAAAAAGACAATTGATCCTGACAAATTTTGGATTTCAAACATTTTAGATTAGAATTCTTTTTAAGTTGCAATAAAAATGTTTGGGGTTTTATAAGTCAGAATTGTGCTGGACATCCATTAATAGTTTTCTCTCTGGTCTTCTAGGGAGTATTCTGTAAAACAGCAGAATTCACTACTGTAAGCACTTAAAAGTTCTCTCTGTTCATGTTCCCAATATTTTCCCCTACTACCTTTATAATATGGTGCATATAGTACTTAATTTTTCTCCTTCCCTTTGTTTTCCAATTTGTTGTTTCACCAATCTCTTTTCAAAACTTCCTCTACATTTTGAAACCTCATTTGCCATTAAGAGAAATGGAGCATTAAAAAAACATTGAAAAATTTGGATATGATTCTGTGTGGGGGAAAAAAAAAGCAATAGCCAGGATGTTGTTACAACTTTCAATTCATGGCATCTGATGAAGTGAGAGAAAAGATACAAATCATATTCAGCATTCATAAAAAGGATTTATAATTGGTGGCAGATACTTTACATTATTAATTGAAGGCATTGCACAGGGAGAATTTTAAGTTTGGATGTTTTGCTTATGAAAATATGGGAGTTGTGTCTTTTAGAGCTTTTATTCTTCCTTGTTAACAAATGCCAGTTTAAATGTCAGTATCAGAAGTTTTTTTGTGAATGAAAAGCCTTTGCTTTTCTTTCAGTTTTGTGTCTCAATAGTTCCTTTTTGCAATCCAAGACAATATATCTGATATCAGAGAGAGAGTGAGTTTTATTTAGGAGTGCAAGGATGTTCCTGTTGTTGCAATAACACGGACACACTGATTCCATGCCAGCTCGGTACTTAATTTATGTGCTCCTTTCTTCCTGAATTAGTGTGAACAACTGCAGCAGCCTGCTTGGAATGTGCCAGTGGCTCCATGGATGTATTCTCATTTTTACACAGACTTGGACCTGTGTCTTGGGAGTGCTTTCCAAAATGTGCATTGCAAAGGGGGTGGAGATTTAATAACTCCAATGCTGACCAGCAAACATCTAATGTTTATGTAAGAGATAAGCAAGGCTTATCCCATTGTTTTAGGAGGAGAGAAAAATCACCAGGAAAGTTGGACAATCCAGCATCAGCATCCTTGTACCAAGTGAGTGTTACTTTTAATTCCTTAAATGATTCTTTTCTCTTCTTTACAGACCAACATTTGGCAGCTTCCTGGACATGAACTTCTGAATCTGGATCCAGCTCCGTTCAGGGAAGATGCTCTGTCCCAGATACCACCAACTGCTGTAGTATCCCACAAAACCCTTTTCCTTCCCTCACGTTTTCCTCAGTTTCTCCACTTGGAAAACCCTCAGGGCTCCAGGTCTGCCATGCACAGTGATTAAGACATAAATTACAAAATATTTGAAGATATTGCTACACCCTCATTTGAGTGATAATCTATCCTTTGTACTAGGAGAACAGTGTAATGATATTTTAAATGGCTGAACCTCTTTGTCCTTCAGAGGTATTTGTCACGTTTTTGCATCCAGAAAGCCCTTGGAACAGCAGCAGGAATGTAACTCCACTTACTTGTGTGAGGGATCCAATAATACATAAAATAGCACATTATCTCTTTAATTACTATGATGGTAGACCATATTTAGTATTATTTTTTGGACAGGAAATAATAGTGGGAGCCTGGAGGGAAATTTCCTTTGATTGCCCTCCTCCATTACCCCGAAGATTGCCCTCTGTACATTAATAGTGTGAGCAGCAAAGGTCTCCAAAGCGCAGTTTGCTGGATCCCTCAATAAAACAGCAGCTGCTAAAACAGAACAAACACCAGCCAGTGCTGGCTGTGCCATGGCAAGAGCTGCCTTGACTGGAGAGGGTGGTGAAACTGGGATGTGCAAGTGGAGACTGCCCTTGCTGGCCTGTTCACTCACCTTTTCTTGGAAGAGGAGGAGTGGAAGCACCAGAATTTGCTGCCATGGGTGGTGGCAGGGCTGCTCTGCTGGCAGGGTTTGTGATCCCCAGCACCCTGCGTGTTCCCGAGGATGGAAGGGCTACTGGGAAGGAAACCTGTTCAACTGAATACAGATGATAAGGGAATTGGTGAGGATTTTTGTTGGGTGTTTATTTTTTAAGCACTGGGCTGTTCCCTGCTAGACATCTTAAGGAGGAAAACAAAATCACCCTGTAAATGCTTCCCCATCACCAAGAGCTGTGAACACAGAAAACAGCACATCAATGCTCATCAGCAAGGGCAGGACCTTTATGTCACTGCTCGTTTGTGGAATCCTCCCTGGGGCTGTGAACATCCCCATTGTGCTGCTGCAGGAAGGGCTGGGAAACCTGCATTAGTGCAAACAGAGCCAACCCGTTCCTTCCTCCCTGCCAATCACACGATTTCAGAAAACCCAAAGGCAGCTTAAGCATCCTCCCAGCAGAGGTGGCCAGGCTGACATCTGGAGCACTTCAGGGTGCAGGAAGAGAGGTGTTCTCACCATGCAGCTGGGCTCTGTGGAGGAACAGGGGAGGTTGTCAGGCCAAAGGGCAGCAATCCCAACCCAGGTCACCCCTGCAGCTGCAGGGTCTGGGCAGTTCATGTCCCCAGAGCAGAGCAGGGACCTTGTGCTGCCCTACCAAAGGGGTGGCAGAGCCCTCAGAAAATCCCACACAACCCCGAGCACTCACAGCAGCTCAGAGCCACTGTGGCCAACTTGTGGTTCCCCCCCACCCCTCTGAGGGCACCTCTTTATTTTATTTTATTAAGGTACCTATTTCATTTTCCTGCTAAGCTGCTTTAACCCAGGCTGCTGGGAGATTGTGGAGCTCTTGCATTTATCAGCATTAAATAAGAAGTAATAAGCTCTTGGCTGTGCCTTGAAGAGCTTTGCTTTCCTGGGTAGTAAATCTACAGTAACTCTCTCTTACAGTTTTATTGAGGGTTATCAAGTGTTTATTCAAAAGGCATTTCCGTGCATTCAACGTTTTTCTAATTGGGCAGTGAGGGGTAATGTTCTCTCTGGACAGACTATTATTGCTGTGGTGAAATCTGCTCTGTTTACTCAATGGACTGTCCATGTTGCTAATTTGCTGGGTGGAGAGAGGAAGAAGGGCTGTATTGGTGTGTGGTTTCTACTAAATGGAGTTTGATCTGTGTCACTGACAGAATCAGTGCCCCAGAACTCATGGGACATGGCCTGTGCTGTCTTCTAAAGCCAGGTTGAGAAGAAAACCTGTGTAGACACCAAGCTTCTCTTTCAAGGATGCTAAGTCTGCTCTGCACAATGTGCAAGGAGCCCTTCTTTGTGTGTGGCTGAACTTCAGCCCAGGTATCCTCAAATATCCAGTGCTTCACAGGTGAGCATTGTTCAAGATAGTCCTGCTGGTTACAAAGAGTTTAAAGAGGATCTTCATAGTCTGGATTCCAAACAGAAACTGTTAATTAACAGGGTGGTTTAGAATGAAATCCTTTTCCATGAATATCTGGAGACTTGGAATGAACACAGGGAAGAAGTATGTGTAGTAGGTGGGGTGTCATTGGAGCATGAGCTTGGCTTAATTGAAGAAAAAAATTAATTTGCCATTTTCTGCCTCTTAGCTAGTGGCTATTAGGGTAAAGAAATCAGAAATGAGGTAGCCAAATAAAGAGTATTTAAAAGGAGTCACACAAACTTGCCATGTAACAGCAGGTTGTTTTGTACACAGTAAAAGCAGACTCACATTTGGATGAGATGTGACTTCTGTGTGGTCACATCTCTGCTCATATCTGCTGGGCTCCTGTGTCTCTCCTGACATCAGAGCCTTCCTGCTGCACAGGATGAGCTCCTACTCCTTCCTCAGAGGGAGGCAAAGGAGGAGGAGGAGGGATGGTTCAGCCAAGCTGATCCAATGTGCACCTGGACAGCTGGTACTTCTCACAGTGCCTTTATTTTAAAGCCATCCATCATGCTCAGGGGATCACATCCAGGCCCTGAATTGCAGAACTGGCACCTTGGGAAGTGTTCAGCTGTGAAAACTGTCTTGGCAGGACAGCATTGCCATATGAAAAGAAATGCTTTGCCTTTCTTATTTTTGAAAGGCAAGGTAAAAGGAAGAGGCTGAAGCCACTCACCGGTG